>KN474359.1:0-13958 GCA_000787095.1 Periophthalmodon schlosseri
CTCCCCTTTAGTCCTCCAGACTCCGCCGTTCCTCCTCCCTCACTCTCCTCTTTAGTCCTCCAGGCCCCACCCAGTTTAGCAGCTCTATTTGAAATGTGGTTGTGGGCGGAGTTTAGGTGTTTAGTCCCAAGTTAAGGCTCCATGAATGGAAAATTGATTATAAATAAGATCAACAAATGTAACAGCAGAAGAAGCATGAGCCTCCTCAGCCTCTTCGTCTCCTCTTTACCTCCACTAGAATTCTCTCCTAAACAAATCTACAGTTTTGCTTTTTCGCCAACTAATACGTTTTTAAGATTTGTTTTCAAAATATATTTTTTTTTTTACCTTGACAATAATCTCGTAGAGCTCGTTTTTCAGAGCGGCGGGGAACGTGTTCAGAGTGATACATCCGCTGGTGCTGTTTATGTCGAAAACGCCGTCGCTGCCTGGAACCAACCAACAAGAGTCAAAACTGGGACTCACTTTGTTTAAACTGGGTCTTACTTTAACCCAGAGAGGAAGAGTTTGGATTCTCTGCGACCGGCTCCTCACCGTTGATGATCTGGTAGTGCATTGGGTTGGGGTTGCCCTGGTCTCCATCTCTGGCGGAGACTGTGAACACTTCTGAGCCCTGAGAGGTCAAAAGACATTTCAGCTGAGGATTCATTCACAAAATATATGATCTAATCTATTTAAAATCTTTCTTTTATCAGTAGAAATCATTAAATTAGTGAATGAACTTCTGCTATTACCTTTATAACATGACGAGGCTAAAGGTCAACATTGAAAACCAGAGGCAGCAGTGGTGGAAGGTAACGTACAGTACTCAAGTAGGATTTTTACTTAAGTACATTTTACAGTGGATACTTTTTACTCTTACTTCACTACATTTGAGAGCAGTATCTGTACTTTCTACTCCACTACATTTTTGAACAGGACTGAAAAGTAAAAAGTACTTTTCATATGATTTGAGGGGTTATTTTTACCATGTTCGTGGTAACATCCTGACTAAAGTTTCCGAGTTCAAGCTTCGGCTTTGAGCAAACGAAAATAAACGCACAAAATTCATGAGAAAAATAAAGAAACTGATTAGTGTTGTTACTGTGACCAAAATATGTCTAATTTTGAATCAATATCACAAATTTTAACACTTGAACAAATGAACAACACTTGTGTGAAATGCTTTTACTTTTTACTGTCAAAGTACATTTTTAAATGGGTACTTAAATACTTCTGCTTAAGTAGATTTTTTCATGTGATACTTCTACTTGAGTAACTTTTAACCTCTGTATCTGTACTTTTATTTAAGTAACAAAACTGAGTACCATCACTGGGAGGCGGAGAGCAGTTCTATTGTGTTTATTTGAACAAAAGCGGAGCACAAATGTAATATAGCCTTTTAAAATATAATAAAATTTGAGATATAAGCCGCTCACTATAAGGACACATGTTTATCTATGTCTTTCAGTGTGATAAAAACATCCGAAATGAACCGAAAAACATTTCTAAACGTTTATTTGAGTTGAATTTGAAAATGATCTGACCGGCACAGAGACTTCGTAGACGTATCCAAAGTAAGGCGTCCCCACAAACACCGGGGGCATGTCCTGAGAGTCCAGCAGGTTCACTGTGACCGTGGCACTGGACGACAGGACCTGGTGTCTGCCTTTGTACTTCCCTCCTCCGTCCTGAACAAAAACAACACATCGCGGCGTTAAAGCTGCACTGAGGAACTTTTGTGGTGCGGAATCCCAAATCTGTTTGTCTTTGTGGAGATGTCATTGTCTAGAATGTGTGTCTAGAATGATTACACTGCACCTTTCTGTTTTTTTTTTTAATTTTCTTTTACATATTTATTTATTTTTTTTGTGAGTTGAGACTTGGTCCCGTCTTGCATCTTATATCATGACTTTACACCTTCTGACATTAACACAGCGCTGCCATGGAAACGTGACAACGTGACAACAGGAAGTGACAAGTTCAAAATGGCCGCCGGCTGCACAGGTGACAGGTGTTTAGACATTTAATAACAACGACTAAACAATAAGTATTTAAAGGCTGGGAAATCTATAGGCAGTGTTACTTAAATTTGTACAAAATTTGAAAATATTTTATCTCTGAAAAACCATCTCTCACCCATCAGATCTGCACCAAGTGGACCAGGACTAAAAACCAGGTCTATCTATCTATTTATCCAACCAAACCAGGACTTAATAAAGTCTGAAGTCTAAACCAGACTTAACAAGCAATGGACTCTACCAGGACTACATCAAGACTTAACCAGGACTGGACATTTAATCATGTCATGTAGAAACCAGGACTAAACCTGGTCTAAACTAAGTCTAAACCAGGACTTAACCAGGTCTAAACCAGGACTAAACAAACAATGGACTCTACCAGGACTACATCAAGACTTAACCAGGACTGGACATTTAATCATGTCATGTAGAAACCAGGACTAAACCTGGTCTAAACTAAGTCTAAACCAGGACTTAACCAGGTCTAAACCAGGACTAAACAAACAATGGACTCTACCAGGACTAAACAACAATCTAATCCGATCTATAAACCAGGACTAAAAGTATTTAAACTAGGACTAAACCAGGACTAAACCAGGTCTAAACCAGGACTATACTAGGACTAAACCAGGTCTAAAAAAGTATTTAACTAGGACTAAACCAGGACTAAACCAGGTCTAAACCAGGACTATACTAGGACTAAACCAGGTCTAAACCAGGACTGTACTAGGACTAAATCAGGACTAAACCAGGACTAAACCAGGTCTAAACCAGGACTAAACAACAGTCTAATCCGGTCTGTAAACCAGGACTAAATGTGGCTAAACTAGAACTAAACCAGGACTGAACTGGGTCTAAACCAGAACTAAACCAGGTATAAACTAGGCCTAAACCAGGACTAAACAACAATTTAACCAGGTCTACTATAAACCAGGACAAATGTGGAACTAAACCAGGACTAAACCAGGACTAAACCAGGACAAAACAAAACTAGGAACAAGCCTGTACCGGGATCTTAACCAGGAACAACCCGAGACTAAATCAGGCTTAAACCAGAACAAAAACAATTCATAGTTGCTAAGCAGTTCTATATTTCAGGTACGGTGCTGTAAGAGTTTTGTGTGTTTGGTTACCTTGGCGATGACGGTGATGAAATGAGTGGGCGTGGTCTCGTAGTCCAGAGTTTCTCCCGGTCGCACCCGGAGGATCCCGCTGTGAGGGTCGATGGTGAACGGGACAGAAGAGGAGGAGGAGGCCTGAAAAAACATATAAACGATGAAGATAAAATAAACTAGAACACCGCACCACTGATTGCACAACTGACCGTTTCTTGCAGCTCCTTCAGATCTGACTGAGTTTGGATCATTTTTGTGTCTCTTTGAAAATACCACATTTCGAGTATTATTTCGCGTTTTGTTCTTCAAATTACATTGACTTCAAATTATATATATATATATATATTTTTTTTGTCTTTTAGTAACCTCTCAAGTCGCTCATCTTACTTCCATCGAATCTCAACCCTCCTTTGCACTGTCTCCACCGCAGCAGCAGAAGCATCAGCCTCCTCAGCCTCTCCAAATCTTCCTCTTCACCAGCAATATTGAAACCCCAAAGTTACTCCTCACTTACCTTATGCGTTCGGAACATCCTAATTACGCACCACGATGAGTTTATAAGCACTTTTCACAACTCTCAGAGAACCAGAGCGGAGTTTCGCCTTTTGACAGTAACGCTAACAACAACTAGCATGCTAACGCACTTTATAATTACGCGCAAACAGCTCACAGTGGACTCATTTTGACCTCAAGAGCTGCTTATACCATATATCTGTACTGGGTGAGACACATTTTGCTCAAACACACGGGCAAATGCGAGATCCAGGCCCTGTAAGTCGCTTCGTCCCTCTTTTGTCCCAGACTCTTAATGCTCCAATGACATTTCACATTTTCATCAGACTCAAAGTGGTTTCATGGGATCAACTTTGACCCCGGTTTACTTTCATAATTGAAAAGGTCTGCGAGGCACATGTTCGCTGTCACGGCTAATCCGCTAACGGCTAGCGGCTAGCGTCAGAGGTCAGAGCCTTACTGAGCACGTGCAGAGCCAAATATTAATGATACGGGGATTTTAGGTGGATAAATCCTTCAGCTTTAGGAAGTATGAACTAAAGCTGGAAATGGATGCAATTATTATTATCATTATAATTATCAGCTAAAGCCAATGGCGTAATTATTATTAAAGCAGTCTAGACCTCAGTAAAGGCACTGTCGTTTTCTTGCAATGGTGTAAATTAATTAGATGGAGATAGGGGGTAGGTGAAAACTCACTTTTTCTAAGCACTCAAACCTGAAATGGAGGATAATAAGGAGAACTCAAACAGGCATGAACACACAGCATATTTGGATCACCATTACTACAACGTGTTATTAGCTTCAGTTTCATTTTTGATGCTCTCCCCTCCCTTTTATCTCCGTGCTAAGTCCCTCCCCCTTCAGAGCTCTATCACAGCACAATCAGCTGCATCCCGCTAATGAAACTACTGCACATCACATCAGGTTTGTCAAGTTGCTGTGCACAGTTTTGTATCATGTTTTTGTATATTTATGGAGAATTGTCGTGTGGGAGAATGGGTGACGTAGACTTGTGGGCGGAGCCTTGGACAGAACCGTACTGCTAAGCTTAAGGAGGGTTCAAATAGGGCCCGGGAGAGATCGCTAGATTACTCAAACATGCATGGATGACATCTAAAACCTCCTCAGACATGTTTTTGAGGAAGGAACAACATTATAACATGGGAGAAAGCTTTTGGCATAAAACGGCCTCTTTAAATAAATGAAACATATTGTTTTCCATATTCTAAACACATGTTGTATGAGGTTTGGTTTTACCTGCAGAGAGTAAGAGACACTTCCTCCTGAGCCCATGTCTTTGTCTGTGGCCTCCACTTTGTAAACACTGGTCCCTGGAGCAGTGTCCTGAGAGAGAAATGTAGCAGTGGTAAACCAAAGAGACTAAAGCAGGTCTAAAACAGGTCTAAAACAGGACTAAACCAGGACTGAACCAGGATTGAACCAGGATTGAACCAGGACTAAAGCAAAACTGAACTAGGATTTAACCAGTTTTAAACCAGGACTGAACCAGGTCTGAACCAGGACAAAACCAAGACTTAACCAGAACTGAACTAGAACTAAACCAAGACTAAATAAAAACTGAACCAGGGCTAAGGCAAGACTGTACCAGGACCATACCAGGTCTAGACCTGGTGTGAAGCAGGATTCAACCAGGACTAAACCAGGGCCACACCAGGAGGACTGATCCAGTAGGTCTAAACCAAGACTAACCCAGGGCCAAAACAGGGGATGTAACTCAGAACTAAATCAGGTCTAACCCAGCACTAAAACCAGGTCTAAATCAGGTCTAACCCAGGACTAACACCAGGTCTAAAGCAGGACTAACCCAGGACTAAACCAGGTCTAAAAACAATACTAAACCAGGACTAAAAAATGGTCTAACCCAGGTCTAAACAGTGTGAGTTTTACCTCTGGGAGGCTGATTATAAATGGCAGGTTTTGAAACTCGGGCGCTTCATCGTTGGCATCAGTGACAAAGACTCTGGCCGTCTCCACCACCTAAACACACAGATATGACATTTTAGATTTAACATATAAAAACACATGTAACTGTAGATAAAATACATTAAAATATCACATTTGCAGAGGCTAGTAGTACTGCATTTACTAAGTATAAGTGAGCAGGTTTCAGACTCCATACTATGTAATACTTTTATCTGAGTAAAAGTTGTGGTTCCTCTTCCCTCTGTGAGTGAGTCTAAAGTGACTTGAGTTTTATGTAACAGTATGAAATGATTTGAACTTTTGTGTTTCTTCTTCAGATCTGATTTAGTTTGGATCATTTTTGTGTCGGTTTGAAAATGCCACATGTTGTTCATTATTTCATTTCATTCATTTATTTTCATGTTACGTCCAGTTACTTGAGTAGTTGTTTTCCCAAATAGTTTTTTTGGAGCAGTTTTTGGATTTTTAAGCAATATTATTTTGAAGTTACAGTGAACGTGAACAAGATCTTAACAAGGAAAATACTAAACCAGGTCTAAACCAAGACTGAACAAGGACTAAACCAGGACTAAAGCAGGACTGAACAAGGACTGAACAAGGACTAAACCAGGACTAAAGCAGGACTGAACAAGGACTGAACAAGGACTAAACCAGGACTAAAGCAGGACTGAACAAGGACTGAACAAGGACTAAACCAGGACTAAAGCAGGACTGAACAAGGACTGAACAAGGACTAAACCAGGACTAAAGCAGGACTGAACAAGGACTGAACAAGGACTAAACCAGGACTAAAGCAGGACTGAACAAGGACTGAACAAGGACTAAACCAGGACTAAAGCAGGACTGAACAAGGACTGAACAAGGACTAAACCAGGACTAAAGCAGGACTGAACAAGGACTGAACAAGGACTAAACCAGGACTAAAGCAGGACTGAACAAGGACTGAACAAGGACTAAACCAGGACTAAAGCAGGACTGAACAAGGACTGAACAAGGACTAAACCAGGACTAAAGCAGGACTGAACAAGGACTGAACAAGGACTAAACCAGGACTAAACCAGGACTGAACAAGGGCTAAACCAAGTCTAAACCAGGATTAAACCAGGACTAAACTGAACCAGAACAAAACAAGAACTGAACTTGTAAAATGTACTTAAACCCATTTGTACTCTTCTCACCTCTGTTGTATTGTACAGTGTATTTTAAGTATATTGTGAGGACTTGTTTCAGGCTCCGGTGACATAACGTGTTACTTCAGAGCTGTGAATCTCATGTTTTGGTTGAAGTCACTCACCTTGTTGCGTCCATCTGTTATGCTCACAGAGAAAGAGATCTCAGCCTGGGTCTGGAAAACAAAAGAACATGGTCTGAGTGAACGTGGAGCTGCTCTTTTACTCTATATTTATACAGGGAGACTCGTTTTCGCAGGCGCCCTGTTCAAAATACAACACAACACAACACAAACAGGAAAACAAACAAAACAAACAAGTAAACAAGTCCATATAAAACATTAAAAACAAGAGCAGGTGTGTGTATAAAAATGTGTTGCCAGATTATTAAATTGCGATTGTGTCACCAACGTCTCCAGTTTTGCTTTTCCCAGAAGTGTGTTCCATTTTTGTGAAGAAAAATCATTTAGATTTTAGACTGCTACATACAAATCCATCCATCCATCCATACATTTCCGTCAAGCCAAAACCCAAGATATTTATAGGTGTTGACTCTTTAAATCCATGTATCATTTAGTGAACACAGATTTGTAGCTAGCACATCACTTAAATCATATACCTAGTTTTAAATGGCCTGACCAGCAGAGGGAGCACTTGCATACAAAGAGCATCATTTGCATATAAACGTATGAGACTTTCTCTTAAATGGCAATCAATAGAATTAATAAAAATAGTAAAAAGTAGCGGGCCCAAAATTGAGCCTTGGGGCACTCCTTTACTTAAAGTTAGAAAATCAGATTTAAAACCATTGGCTTCTACTGCCTGGGTTCTGTTTGAAAAGATAATTTTGAACCAATCACATGTAGCATCGTCAAATCCAATCTGCTTCAGACACTTCAAGATGACTCCATGATCCACTGAATCAAAAGCTTTAGATAAATCAATAAACAGAGATACACACATTTTGTATCAAGGGCTGATAAAATGTCATTTAAAGCTTTTGTGGTTGCCGTGACAGCACTATGTCCTTTTCTGAAACCTGATTGATAAAACTGGAGCTTTTATTTAAATAAACTGCAACTTGATTTGAACCTCACTTTTCTAAAACTTTTGCAAGACAAGGTCATTTAGATACTGGCTAGAAATGATTTATATTTTTAGTGGTCCCACCCTTATGTAAAGACAAAACATGTGCCGTTTTCCATGATTCTGGTATAACTGCCTTTTGAAGTGAATTAAAAATATGTCTAATTTAATCAAATGCACTGGTAAATAGTATTGCAATTGTGAATAGATTTGTTTAAAAAAAACTGAAATATGAACTAAAAAACTAATACAAGAATCCCATGTGTTTCAGAACATGGTTACAGATGTCTAAACTACAGGGTTAGCAGCTTTTACACAGATTAAGACCCCATGGAGACACAGGGAGGGCATCTGACACAGAGGTCTAAACTACAGGTGCAAGATTTTCGATAAAGACAGCTACAATTTGGATTCGACAACGATTACTTGTGCCGCTCTCCTGTTAAACATGTCCAACTGTGAGCTGCATAATGGCTACAGTGGTGATGTTGTTATGTTATAATTTGGTGTTTTGGTTCAAGACGATTATCCAGTCAGAAAGGAGAACGAGCCTCACGTGACTCTCTCGTTTGGGTTGCCAGTTCCAACGACTTAATGATCTCGTGCTGCAGCTGGTGGATTGTTGTGAGGTTTTTAAACTTTGGCGAGTATCAGAGCAGGTCAGTTCCTCTTAATGAACAATATCGACGAGACATTCAAGATTCATCACAACCTAAACCCCAGCACCTGCAGCCAATCATGACTCAGCGCTAGTGCAGCCTCTGCAGTTCAGGGAGTAAATCTGGAGGTTCTGAGCTTGAGCTTCACATGAGGCCTGTCCATAAACTGAGAATGAGACACACTTAGATGTGTCTCTATTGGCAGGTCAGGGCTCTGGACACACAAGGTCAGGTGTGATCGTAGTTCATGTTTAAAACAGTAGTAGTAGTACTACATACCCTTTATGATACTAATACTACTTCCCCACATCTTCACTGATGATCATAAAGCTACATGATGTCATAAAGTGCGGACTCCGTACCTCTCTGTCCAACTCCTGTATCAGAGTCACATTTCCAGATTTGGGCTCGACTCTGAAAAACTCTTTTGTTCCTTTGTCAAACGAGAGTCCGAACGTGACCGGGTCCTGCTCCGGGTCTGTGCCGTTCAACACGTAGATCAGAGCTCCTGCAAACACAGGACTCATCACAACAGTGTCTTTGGACATGCGGAAGACAAACCAAAGCACTTCAGATGGGAGTTACTTAGCTCCAAACAAGACTTTTATGTAACATGCAATGAAAACAAAGGAACACCCTGCAACTTTCTGGAGGTGGGACGTCACCTGCATCATTTCATGGAAAAGTTAAAACCACACGTCGCAACATTCTCCATGGAAACAGATATGTTTTATGCCATACTGAGGAAGATTATAGCCGAAGGAACAACATTTCCATGGAAACAAGAAGGAGGTCCTCCTGCAGGCCCAATAAGAGTCAGGTTTGTGGAGGTGCAAGCCCGCTCACCATATCTATGTTTTTTAGTGCTATGAAAACATCTATCGTATTTTCCGGACTATAAGTCGCACTTTTTTTCATAGTTTGGCCGGGGGTGCAACTTACACTCAGATGCGACTTATATGTGAAATTATTAAAATATATAAATTCACATCTTCGTTATTGTCACACTGACAACCGTGTGAGGGCACTCTAGACTTGTACCAGTATGACAGCCACGTGGAAGCGGCGCTTCATCTACTTCCGGAGCAGGCAGAGTTATTCAGAAGCGACAACGAGGATTAAGAATTCAATGGATTTAGTGATTTGGAGTGAGATCGAGAGTAAACTTGTTTTTTATGCTTTATTTATCTGATTAACTGTTAATATCTTACGTTAACATACCAGACACGTATTCAGTTTGCTGTCTGTGCTTCACGTATGTGTTATGTTAACGGTTGATTTATATATATTGCAGTTCACTTGTTTGACCACTAGATGATGTATGGTGTATTTTTTTAATACCTGTAAGAAAATTCACTTTACTCGTTTTCTTTCTTTTCTTCCCATTTAATTTCTCTTTATTTATCTCTCCTTCATTTATAAGACCATAAAAGTGATCATTTTTCATTTGGAACAATATTGTAAATGTTTAGTTTATCATAAGTCTTGTTTAAGGTCGTGAAAACTACTTCCTATTTTCCGGTTCAGCCTTTTATTTACACTAATGCAAAGTCTTACCCGACAGAGCACTATTTAAGAAACAATTGAGAAGTAAAATATAAAGTTTTCGGTTCACCGGTTTGTTTACTGCAGGCCAAAGTGGTTTGTATGTTTTCCATGCGTTCATATGCAGCTTTATGTGTATATAAACGTAATATAAGCCAGAGCTTATGTTATATTTTATGTGTTTGCTAGTTCTACAATGTTAACTGTGATGAAGCAGTAAGACCACAGTAAACTTCAGTGAAAACTACTCTTGTGCCTCTCGTGTTTGTGGACATGCCGGCGTATGTTACATTAATGTAGTGTATCTGATTAACATAAAAGTTTCGGTTCACCGGTTTGTTTACTGCAGGCCAAAGTGGTTTGTATGTTTTCCATGCGTTCATATGCAGCTTTATGTGTATATAAACGTAATATAAGCCAGAGCTTATGTTATATTTTATGTGTTTGCTAGTTCTACAATGTTAACTGTGATGAAGCAGTAAGACCACAGTAAACTTCAGTGAAAACTACTCTTGTGCCTCTCGTGTTTGTGGACATGCCGGCGTATGTTACATTAATGTAGTGTATCTGATTAACTGTTAATATCTTACGTTAACATACCAGACACTTACTCAGTTTGTTGTCTGTGTGTTACGTTAGTGTGCTGTACTGCTATTCAGCCTGATGTTCTCTATTTTATTGTTATTATTATTATAACTCGCCTTTAAAGATAAAATGTCTGTTCTTGGTCTGGGATTTTGTAAAATAAATTTCCCCAAAAATTTGACTTATAGTCCAATGCTACTTATATATGTTTTTTTCTTCATTATTACGCATTTTTTTGCTGGTGCGACTTATACTCCGGAGCGACCTATAGTCCAGAAAATATGGTAATATGAAAAAAAGGTTTTGTTTAGATCTATTTTTGGGCATTTTTTGGCTGTAATTTTATTAATAGAACCCCCTTGGACAAATATGGTGTCTATCAAGAAATGCAATGATACACTGCATTATTCATTCACCCCACAGCTGCCCTGGGGCAGAGTGACGGAAGAGAGACTGCCAATATAGACCACTGGCCCCTCCCACCACCAACACCCCCTCCCCTCCACACAGACACACAATGCACTTTATGAAATCTACCACTGACCACATGATATAACCTATAACCTAATGACATTCACACATGTGACTATAATGTAAATATAATGTAAAGACACTGAAGTGCATTCAGATGCACTCACCGACGGGCGTGTCCTCTGAAAGACTGAACAGGGCCATGTTTCCATTGCTGCTGCTCGGACCATTGTCGTAAAAATAAGGAGCGTAATCAGTTTGTCCTTTGGAAAATAAAAAAAAATATATATACATAAAATGACTAACACTGAAACGTGACAACATTTAAAGATGCACTATGTAACTTTTCTGGTGTTACCATGACAATGCCTGGAATATTCCAGTATGATATCAAACATTTACTCCATGGAGACAAGCAGTTACAAGCAAAGGTAGAAGTCAGATCTGTGGAGAGGCGACCTCACTCACAGTGAGAATGTATATTTTTCAAGATATTTTCTTTCTCGATCAAAGCACATGTAACAGAAGAAATGCCATACTGTGGAATATTCCAGGCGAAGCAATAATATCTCTACGGAGACAAGCAGGTGGCAGACAACCCACCAGAAAAGTGCTCCTTTAAAGGGCCCATATTACACTATTCTCTGATCTGTTCTAATGCTGTTTCCTCATCACAAACAGACCTGGAGTTGTGGTTTTTTTCATTCACACATACACATTCACACAGAAAACACTCTGTTCCACCTTGTGATGTCATGTGGTAATACAGGAAGTGCTCCTCTGTGTTTTTAAACTCCATACACCTTCACTACAATCATTTCAGCCCTGGAATTGCCAATCTCTACTGAACTAAAGGTAAAAGGTAACTGTTAACTTGAAAACTACCGCTTGATGACATCACAAGGTGGAACAGAGCATTTTGAGCTTTGGAAATGTAGACAGACTAATAATAAAGTGTTACTCAAACATGTGTGAATGAAACAAAACACAACTCCAGGTCTGTTTTTGAGGAGGGATCAGCATTAGAACATGACTTAAAAAAGAGTCAGTTTTGTGTAATATTGGACCTTTAAGATTTAAAAATAACATGTCTATGGAAAATTCTAGACGACATATCACATGGGAACAAAATGACTTGGGACTTACTTGCTACAGGATAAGACATCAAAAGTGGCATTAACAAAGAAGAAAATTCAAATTATTAAAATGTTGGTGTTGGTTTAAATGTAGCAAATAAACACATTGCAGAAGCAGGAGAGCCACTCGGAGATGCCTTATACACGCGAGACGGGGATTAAGCTAAGTCCACCAAAGTCCACGCAGTCTTACCTGAACCAAAATGCAACAACAAAATGAGTAACAAAGCTCGTGTTTTTCTCTCTTTTGTCATCCTGGTGCGAGGCTGAGGAAGACCATTGAGAAATCTATTAAAAGAAAAAAAAAAAGGGTTCAAATTTTAAATGAAAATTGTGAAGCGTTTGAAGGCGCAGTGGAGAGGTGCAGAGACGGATCCTGAGGAGCTTATCCGAGACGCAGCCTGGGACTTGAGTGCGGTGCGTTTGGGGAGCGGAGGAGATCTGAACTTCTCTGAGTCTGCGTGTGTGTGAGTGGAGAGGAGGAAGGAGGCTAGGAGATAGGAGGTAGGAGGTAGGGGAGAGAGTATCGCACCTTGTGAATCATGTGATGGAGCCAAAGCAGCTGCGGAGAGGAGAAGGTCTGAGGAGGAGGCGAGGAAACAAAACATCTAAAGACATGTGTTACTGTTTAACTGTTAAAGCTCCAATATTACACAAAACGGACTCTTGTGAGCTTTAAGACATGTTATGAACAGTGGTGGGACTTTCGGCTCCTTTACGGGATCCGAATCTTTTGGATCCGTTAATTTCAAAGAGCCGTTCAAAATACTGGCTCTTTAAGTATTTATTTATATGACAGAAGCCAGTGTGAGAACTCAACTCAACGAATCCCGCTCTCGACATGAACATCATTGGTACAGCGGTCAGATCCGCTGACCCACAGGTTGGCGGTGCGATTCCAGCTCCCACAGATGAATGCTGTCGTTGTGTCCTCGGGCAAGACACTTAACCCCGCTCGCCCCCAGTGTCCGCGTACACCGGCGTGTGAATGTGTGTGTGAACGGGTGAGTGGTTCCTTGATGTAAAGCGCTTTGAGCCTTGAAGGTGGTAAAAAGATATGTAGAAATATGACCAATTATCATGTGGTAGGAGCAGCAGCAGTAGCAGTAGCAGTAGTATTAGTCAATCAGTCGTGCAGATCAGGTGTATCTTTGCGCAGGTGAGATACAGAGGTGTGATGTCTCTGATGATGTCACTTCCTGATTTCACGCATTTAAAAATAATAGTGACGTTTATTCAGTGTTTGATACAAATGAGACACAAGAACAACAGCTGCTGCACATGGGAATATACAGAGCACACAGCACGGAGAGAGCAAGTGTAGTACAATATAGTAGTAACAGTAGTAGTAGGACCAGTCATAGTAGTAATAACAGGAGTGGTGGTGGTAGTAGTAGTAGTAGTAGTAGTAATAGTGGTAGTTGTAGTGATAAGTAACATTTTTGGTTGACGGGCTGGTGACCTGCATTCATGGAGATGCCATTGTTTGCCTGGAATGTTCCTCAGCATGGCATTAGCTCATCTCTGTGGAAATAGATGAGTTTAATGCCATACTGTGGAACAATCCAGAGAAAGTCATACCGTCTCCGTGGAGGCAAGCATGTAGCAGACCCTCCACCACAAAAGTGGTCTGGAGGACTAAAGGGGAGAGTGAGGGGGGAGGAGAGGCGGGGTCTGGAGGATTAAAGGGGAGAGTGAGGGGAGAGGAGGGGCGGGGTCCGGAGGATTAAAG
>KN474360.1:0-10254 GCA_000787095.1 Periophthalmodon schlosseri
AATAAATAAATAATAATAATATTATAGACATCACGATATGCATTTAAAAACACATTAATTGAACCTTCTTACCAAGTAGCCTGTACTAGTTTTGATGAATATTAAGGTAATTCTAAAACTATTCAGGAAAAGGTGATGTTGAGCCTGAGCCAGCTGTTGTGGTCCTTGGGTCACTAATGCATCTGTGAGGAGGGACACTGCAGCCTCCACTAATATCATGCTCTGTCCTCAGCTCACCCCCACACCACTGCTCACTGCTAATGGTACTCACGCCCATTAGTCAGGACTAATTAAAAGTCTGTAAACAACAACAACTGCCTGGTACTAAAGTGTAATCCATCCATCTATGTCCTATACACAACAGCCAGACACATCTACTATCAAGGACACCATCAGCTTTCAGAGTGCATCCAAAAGCAGGATGTTTAGTCCAAGAATTTTAGTCGACTACAGCCCCAAACTAAAGAGATGTGCTGCCGATCAATTGGTTGACTAAAAGGGGGGCGTGGCAAAAACTCTCAAAACTTTTAAGTATCTCTGTGTATCTAACCCAAACTACACTCACAAGATTACACCAGCACAGGAGAGACAGATTAAACCATTGAATCATGAGTTTAATCTTTTTTTTTTTTTTTTAACATATAAATAGCAAAAAATACCAAATCTTCAGCTAACTCACTCACTTCTCCTTTCTGCTGTTGTCCCATATTAATCCATAAAATCTAAATAAAATGTTTAGTTGACTAATACAAGATTTAGATGACTAAGAATCCATCGACTTATTAATCGACTAAACTACTAAAGGCCTTCAGCCCTAGCTTAGTTGATACATTTATAGCCCTATCAAACAGTAGTTCACCAGCTAATTGCTAACCACTGACTCGATGACACTGTACATGGAGACCCACACTCTACCCGTAAACCATAATCATAAAGTGTCTTTCATTAATACACCTTACTTGTATAGTGTATGACAGTGTTTCTCAAACTGAGCTCCTTTAGGTGGTACTTGGAAAGCTAAATCTTCTCTTTGATGGTACTTGAGAATCACTGGTATATGACATCAATTCTGTAGCAATTATGTAGGCTCTCGGATATGGTCCTTTTGCTCTGCTGCGTGGGATTACATTATCATTATTATTATTTTAATTTATAAACTGATTATGCACACAGAAAACTGACTTCTTAGATCAGCAGACTATCTTCCTATTCTGAATGTTGTTAATGAGTCAAAAAGGGAAACATATTTTAAATATATTTTTTTTTTCTTTTAAAGCAGGCATATTCTGCAAAATCAAATGTATCCGAATGCATGATTCATGTATGTTTGTGCAATCTTTATTCTCCTGTATTCAAGATGCCATTGTTCCGCTCTATCCCCTGTTTTCACCGCTACCGGTACACGCCCACTGGGATGTCACACTTCGTTGTCAGCATTATCAGTGATGTGCAAAAAAATCTACTACTAGCTTGCGTGATGTGCAGCTATCCATTGGAGGTGCCGACAACTGCACAGCTCTTTGTTGTGATGATGTTCATGCCGATGTCCACTCCCATTGGACACTGCAGTTTTCCAAGTCAGCCGACTTGGTTCTTTTATTAAGGCGTTTTACATCACATAACACAAGCCATAACATAATGATCCTCGGGTGTTGTAGATTATAACTATTATAGCGGACACAATCACAATATGTCTTCTTAAACCTGGGACCTCCTTTGCTGTGAGCCTTATGCGCTAACCTCCTTGACATCATGCTGCCCAATAATATTGTTGAAACTGCTCCTTCAATTTACAAACGTTAACACAAATGATACTGTATGATATAGAAAACATAATTTACGTTTTTCTGCTAATCTGATATGAAACGATTCAGGCCACTGTTTGAAATGGAGCAGCTTGTTCTCTCCGGCCCTCTCATGTCCCCATGGTAACCATGTGATCATAATTAATATAAAGCTGAGTGAGGGATTTAAGGCTTCTGCTGTCCATTTGTCTGACACTGAGAAAACAAAAAGCAGGCAGGAGGAGGCAGTTTGATAAATTCTGCTTCCATTTAAATGTATGTATGTAAACAACAATATCTTTGTCTCAGAAGTGCTGGAGCATGGGTGACCTAGGCTTGTGGGCTGAGCTCTGGACAGGATCATACTGCTAACCATAGGGAGGGTTTGAATAGTGCTTCAGAGAGATCACTAGATTACACAAACTTCATGGATGACATCTAAAACCTGTTCAGAAGTGTTTTTAATGAGGAAACAACGTGATAACATAGGAGAAATCTCCAAAGAGTAACTTTTGCATAATACCCCCTCATTAATTCAAAATCAGATGGTTGAAAAGATTTATGTTATGTTTATTATGTTTACATTGTTGTTTTTATTATTTTTAAAATACAAATTACATTTGAATCAAATTTTATAGCGAAATTCCAACATTGATCCCTTTCTTGATCTCCCTAAAATCATTATTATCAACGCCTGATGCTGATAAATAATCCTCCTGCCCTGTCATGGCGGTAGTTATTTTTGGTGATGTCAGTGATTATGCAGAACCTTCAGCTCGTCACTCCTCCTTCTGCTCATTTGTTTTTGTCTGGTCCAAACTGCACTTACATAACAGACACATCCGGCTTTATCAGACGTCCTTGCTATTCTTCACTGTCCTTTATCCTGTTGTTTCCACCGCAGCCTCCACATTAACAACACTATAAATACAGTGTGTGATATAAACAAAAAATATCCATTTGATCTTTTTATGCATCTTTGAATTGCCCAAAGTCACAAAAACAATAGTTTGACAAGTCTACACACATTTTTCATTTGAGATGAACAGATGAACAGTCAGATGATCAAACATGAAACCAAGCCTAAGCTGTCACTAAGATGAAACCAGGACTAAACCAGCACTAATTCAGATATTAACCCAGGCAAAGCATATGGATATGTTTTGCCTGGGTTCCATTTCCAGGTGGATAGTGTAAAATGAAGCTTTCTTTTGGCAGCTTTTCTAAAATTGGTGACAATCTAATCTACTCAGTATGGAAGTTGTTGTTACGCAGAATTACATAATGATCTTCTGTGATCTATCTCCTTCAGCCACATTCACACTTTACAAACCTGGTGTAAAGACGGACTTGCGCGGCTGCGACATACTCACGTGACTAGGGACTCGCCTGACCAGGGACTCATATGCAGTGTATCCGTTGCTCCTGATAGAGTAGCTCTGGAATTGCTGACCTCATGTGTGTTTCTATTTTTAGCTCCTTTCCCACACTACCAGCTCTGCTCTGCGAGAGTGAGTGCTGCAGAGGCTAAAAACAGACCGCCGGTCTACACAAATATGCAGACAATACACAGCAATTTGTAAACCTTGTCTATAAATGAAGCCTTTTTTTCAGCCTGCATGTAGCTAATACAATCACACGCTTTTCCAAAAATCTGCTAACCCTGTTTAGACCTCCCCTCTAGAAAATGTTTTGTGCACCTTTTAAAGGGGCAGAAACACCTTAATTTCTTGTGGACCAAGATAATGTGTAACTTATTATATTATTTATATTTATTTGTTGGTTATGGTGTCTTCGATGAATTCAGCAGCACTCTAACCTCTCCTCCCTGTGTTTCTGCTGCAGATATCGCTCAAGTGCAGAGCCACAGAAGTGCCCCAGGCGGTGTTCCAGAGCTACGAGGCCATCTTGAAGAACTGAAGGCCACCCCCTTCTACCCCCCCAAGCTCCCTCTGTCCCATGACTCATTCCCCAACTCTTAACAGCATTCTGAAGGGACCGCAGGGATAGGACACTTGATTAGATTTCATTTCAGATTGGGTGCATTCTGGTTGTTCCTGCATGAGGCTTCTTTAAAGGTCCTATATTAAGCAAAATTGACTCGTGAGCTTTAAGCCATGTTATAATGTTATAATGTTGTTACCTCATCAAAAACATACCCTGAATTGTTCTGTTTCTGTCTACGTCTCCAAAGCCCAAAATACTCTGTTCCACCTTGTGATGTCATGAAGCGGTAGTTTTCAAGTTAACAGCTCCTTTTACATTTAGTTCAGTAGAGATTGGCAATTCCAGGGCTGAAATTATCCAAATGATTCTAGTGAAAGTGTATGGAGTTTAAAAACACAGGTAATACCTTGTGATGTATTACTACATGGCCTCACAGTGTATTTTCAGTTTGAGAAAAGAACAGCCTAAATATGCAGGATTTGTGTGTTAAACGTGTGAATGAAACAAAACACAACTCCAGGTATGTTTTTGATGAGGAAAAAACATAAGAAAGATCAGAAAATGGCACAGTATAGGCCCTTTAATCAGTAGCTACTTTCTCCACAAATTGGAGTCTAAATTTAGCAACGAGAATCAGCACCATCGGCAACTTTGCCTCTGCCCATGATGAGGCAGGGCTGGTGAAGAGACTATTGGAATTGTTTTAAGTCTGGAGCGGCGCGGATCAGAATGTGTGCAGTGTGCATGGTCAATGTTGTGGTGTTTATTTCAATTAGTTTTATAGAGAAATGATTGCTTACTGTTATTCATCAGTCATTCCATGTTTGATTTGCGTGTTTGCGTTTCCATATACTGTTAAAGGTGCATTATGGAACTTTTTTGGTCGAGGGTCTCCATGGACATGTTATTGCTTTGCCTGGAATATTTCACAGTATGGCATTAAATGTATCTAGCTTGTTTTATCATCAAAGAAATGCGTAGAAAAAAAGTGCATTCTGACTGTGTTGTCTCCAGAGATCTGACCTGTAACTTGGCCTGGTGATGTCAGTGCTTGTGTCCAGATTAGGTTTGTCAAAAGTATTGAAAATCAGATACTAATCGATACTAAATCTACTATCAGCTAGATACTCATTTGAGCCAGTATCGATACTAAAAAGGTCACTTTCATAGGACAGAAATTAACCTTTCCTGAATATGTGTAGAATGATCTTGAGCTGTATAAGACACATAGACTAGTATACGCCCATAGACCTGTATGGAACCTACCTGGACCACTGAGGGACTACACAGATGTAAGGCCATATGCTGATATGAAAGAAATTACAATTTAATGTTTAAAATGGCATTTTATTGTCTAAATAAAGAGTGTTTTTAATTATCATCATGGCGTTGCAATTTGTATCGAAGTTTGAGATTTTAGTGTTGCAGCAACTCTACAGTGTTGCCAGGTACGTGGTTTTCCAGCGGAATTGGACCGTTTTTTAAGAGCTGCTGCAGTGGAAAAATATTGTCCACAGGTTTGGCCAGAGCTATTTTATATGTAAAACATATTGCTTTGCTATTGCTTGCAGAATTGCTTTGACAAATCTTCATATTCAAAGCCATTAGCACTCTGTGGAACTTCTGGTTGTGAGAGAGAGGGGAGGGGCAGGGCTGTGTCACTGCAGCAGCGCTACTTTCAGAAATACAGAGGAAATTCCAGCCATGCAGTGCATTCTGCGGGTTTTGGACGGTTTTTCAGACACTTGTTGAGTCGCTGAAGCCTGGCAACCCTGCAGCTAGTCATACATTTGCCATAATCAAACATTCCAGGTAAAGCAATGACCCCTCCATGGTGACGAGCAGGTAGCTTTTTTACCAGAAACATTGCATTGTGCACCTTTAAGTAGAACAGCCACTGCCCCTTGCAAGTCCACAAGTTTGTAAGAATATACGCAAGTTTAAATTAGAAGTGGGAGAAATGTGTAATATCGCAGTTGCTTTGGAGGTATGCAAAATTGGAACAGTATATAGTTGAGTATATACATCTATTGAGTATATCATAATTTTAACTATTAAAAAATGACAAAAAAGGACAGAAATCGCTAGTGTAATTTCCCAAAAAGAGTATAAAGTGATATGTCTTAAATTGACCATAAAATTAACCACAAAAATTTTGTTTTGTGCTAGACTTGAACCTCAGCCAAGACATATGATGCATTGTTAAAATATACGTTGAATATGTTATCAAGAGATTTTTTTTTTGACAATATCACCCATCCCTATTTAAATATGTCATATATGTATATGTGTGTGTATGTATATATGTATGTACACACACAGACACACACAGACACATAACATACATATAAATGTGTGTATGTATGTTCAGACTTCTGAGGCACACATTTTTCATTCTTTGTCAAAAAAAAATGCTCATTAAATGTCAAAATGTAATAATTTATGGACTGTAAAGTGGCATTTGTGGTTACATAAGGTTGCCAGGGTGACGGAGAATACAGAAACCTCTAGTGATGGACTGAAAAGTGAATTGACCAATATTTGCAAGTAATTACAATTTTACAGGAGGTTAACTTGGCCAACTGTGCGTGATATTTGAGTTTGGAAATGTGATTTATATTCATTATTCTTGTGCTTGGGATAGTCACACACAGTTTCGTTTATATAGTTCTCCTCCAGCACAGTCTCTGATTGGAAAAAATATTCTCTCTGGCAGTTGGTTCCTTATGGTTCTCATCTAACAAATGCCTTTTCATTGTACAGGTAATATTCTTCAGAGCAAATGCCTGAACTAGTGATGGTATTGGATCGAAACAAAAATCACTAGTATAACCCAAATAATACTATGGCAAGTACTGCGATTTTGATTCAATATACTGTTTGTTAAATGCATTGAAGCTCCTCTATTAAGAATATAACCTTATTTACATGCAGATATACTAAAATATAAATGAAATGAATGTATTTCAAAACTAAAATTTTAATTTTATGTTTGGTTTTTGTTATGTTTTTTGCATGAGAATCTATACTTTTTATACTTGGTCGATATTGCTATCTGTCATTTTGGTATTGATTTGCCATTCACTAGCCTAACCTTGAGCTAAAAGAAATGAATATTAATATGTTGTTGAATCTTTTCAGTTATTTTAAACAATTTTCATTTGGGATACAATCTGTTTGAACTGCATTATGTTGAAACCAGTTTTCAGTTGTCTATATTAAAGGGGAACTAAAAACTAAATCCACTTCTTTTGTTACTGTGTATATGGTGTTTAAAAAAGTTGCAAACAAATTTACCTAGTTTGCAACTTTAGTGCAAACTAGGTAAATTTGCAGCTTTCTGGTCAAAAATGCCTCTGCACTTTATAGTAGTTGGTGACATAACACAAAACTGCCCTGATTACAGCCAGGTGTTTGTAATCAGAAACACCTGGCTGTAATCAGGCAGGGGCGGAGTTTGAAGGGTGGATACCTTTAGACCAATCACACTGTTCCTTATAGCTCCAGACCCCTCCTCCCCCCCTCACTCTTCCCTTTAGTCCCAGACCCCTCTCCCCCCCTCACTCTTCCCTTTAGTCCATACTGCCCAGTTCAGCAGCTCTGTTTGAAATGTGGTTGTGGAAGGAGTTTAGGTGTTTAGTCCCACTTTAATTCACAACTGAAAACTGACTTTTGACTAAAAATTCCAACATGACAGATTGAAAAGGGAAATGTATTTCTTAGTACGCTGTCCTCTCATCCAGTGCTATGGCTGGCTCCAGTGACACCATGCCTTATCTGACTCTCAAAGTCCAGGTCCCATCATGCACTGTACCTGGGGAGAATGTTCCTCTGCAGTGGCTGTCTCTGCTCCTCTTTATCTCATGTTTAATCTGACATTTTGAATGGAGTGATTCTTTACTTTCACCTGTGTGTACATTTGAAAAGGACTATTAAAAGTTCTATAATGAAATCTATATGTACATCTTGTCTCCTGCTCACTCCAGCACACGCTGACACTGTGACACATCTAGTCATTCTTTCCAGTGAGAGTAAATGATGCTTATTGATTCTAGAACAGCAGCCATTATTCAATTGTATAGAAGACCATTTCAAATATAATTACCAGGCAGATTTGAAAATTGACAGCACATATAGGTCATTTCAGTTTAGTTTCGAGTTATGAGCACGCAGCACAAATAAGACCAGATGAAAGAAGGATGGGATAATTAGATTATGAATGAATGAGAACTTCACACATCAGTGTCTTGAAAACGGGTGCGCTGGAGGAGAGTGAGCATCCCAAAAACATCAAGCCTGATGAAGGCCTAGTGCCAAAACGTCATTGATGTCCTTATAATATTTCCAATTTGCAAGTAAGATGGTGTGCGGGATTTTTCTCTGTTGAGGATAATTCGATTAAAAATGTGCAAGAAAAATAGGCTTTATAACTACATTTGAATTAGAGGAATAGATAGCACTAATAAAATACAGCCCAATAAGAGTACAAGAAGTGACATTCATGGGCTCCTGCCAAAATCTGTCACAAATGAAGCCTAGAATCCCATTGTCTGTCACATACTGAGGACACGTCATAGATCATCATAGAGAGTCCTTTTATGACAAACTGGTTTTAGTCATAGGATCTGGCAGCCCAAGTCAAAAAGACTGTTAGTATAGCAGATTTGGCATGACAGAAGCTTTATAGTACCACTTAATATGAACCACAAATTTAAGAAAAGGCATCATGAAAATTGGATTTTGAAATGAGATGAATAGGCAAGCAATTACACAGTTACATTGTTCAAATAAACAAATAATGGGTTTAAAATGTTTAAAGTTATTGCTTTGCGTGGAATGCTCTACTGTATGGCATTAAAATGATCTAACAGCACCTTGGAGACAACCAGGTGAAGCAGGCCAATTTACAGGTCAGATCTGTGCATTGATTACAAGTAAAATGCATGCGTTTCAAGGTATTTTTGGGCCATAAAAACACTTGGTGTTGAATTAAAAATACTGAAATTTAATGCAACACAGTGGAACATTCAAGCCAAATCAAAAACATCACCATGGAGGCAGACCGTCTTACCATTAAAGTTACATAGTGCACCTAATAAATTCATATTGTCAACATAAATCTTTTGTCACTTGTAGACCTACTCAGAGTAGAAAGAGTAACCACAACTCTTACTCATATAAGAGTACTGTTACTTCAATTAAAATATTACTCAAGTAGGAGTGAAAGTTTCCTCTGCAGGATGGCTGGGCACTCCCTTAGAGATAGTGAGGAGCTCAGTCACACGGGAGGAGCAGAGCCTCTGCTCCTTCAAGTGGAGAGTAGCCAACTGAGGTTGAATAATGGCACCACTTCCAGATGCCTCCTGGATGCCTGGGGAGGTGTTCAGGGCATGCCACACCTCGGGATCCCCCCAGAGGAGCTGGAGGAAGTGTGTGGGGGGAGGGAAGTCTGACCTGGCCGTGGATAAGTGGGAAAAGATGGATGGAGTAAAAGTACTATGGTGTAAGATTTTTTATTTTTTTTTCATCAAAAATTAGGCTATACTCAGGTAAATGTGTGGCCTAACTGAGTAGGCTGCTACGCACCTCTGTCTCTCCCCTCATAATGAACAGGCAGTTCTCAAACATGCCAGCTCCAGTTGATTCTGCTATAAATAAACTAATGAATCAGGAATTAATAATTCTCTCCAAATTCCAACCATCACGTATTAATTAATATGATAGGTAAGTGTCATGCCCAAGGACTCAACAGTAGGCTCAAGGAATAAAACTGGCAGCTTTTGAGTAAATGGGCGCTTTCTTCACTGAGCACTGCCTCCCACACGTGAAATCATATGGAAAGACGCTTTTTATTTTCTTATTTTTAGCCCGATAATGATGGTTTACGGCGCCGAAGCCTGTCGTATGCCGCGCTCTGATTGGGTGCGCCGGAGACCCCCACTCGCCGCTTTCCGATTGGCTGCACGGGAGTTGAAAGCGGAGGGAGGGTGCTGAGCGGCTCCACTCGGTTCCCTCTCGCCTCCGGATGCCTTCACTGCTGCGGCGCACGCACTGATAGCCTGCCTCCCGGTGCTGAGCTCACCTGAGTCCGCTCTCCCTGGCTCTTCTCCTCCGTGAATGTTCAATCACTAAAGAAACGCGCGGAACGTGGAGGTACGGCGATACTGAAGCGTGCGCACCGTGTGATGGAGGCGCGCGCTCGGGCTGCTGCAGTGGCGGGAACCAAGTGAGTGAGAGACGTGCGTAAAACCGTCACCGACAGAGCGACCGGAGGCGCACCGTCCTCTTGGTTCCGTCTTCTGCCCGGGTTCGCTCCGAGAGAGATGTCCGCGGTGTGGGCACGAGCAGCGCGGGCTCTGACGCTTCCACCCGGGGCTCGTTCTCACTGGTTGCCCCCCGTACACCGACTGTCCGTTTACCGTGGGATTGCAGAGGCAGCGGCGGAGGCTCGTCCGTGCGTCTGCTGTTGACATGCCTTTTTCCGCCGTGTGGCCCCCGGCTCTTCCGCTCTCCCACAGCCCGG
>KN474361.1:0-14197 GCA_000787095.1 Periophthalmodon schlosseri
AGTCGGTGCTGCTCACACATTCATTTAGTGCCTGTGCCAGTAGAGGGCGCCAAAAGGACCGAAAAGGGTTAGTAGTAATATTGCACGCCCTCATTTTCACCATTCTCTAGACATGCTTTCCTATCATATGCATACTGTTCTTGTATACATACTCTATAGGCACACACATAATTAAACAGGTTGAATTGTACATTAATATTTATAATAGAGCTATAAATTTACACGTACATACATTAAGAAAAGTCTCTCTCACTCCGGCATAGAAACTCACCGTCTATGCCTATGTCTTTATATACACCTCACGCATACTGCAAAAGTCCTATCAAAAAACAATGGATTTCCAATGTCTGTTTAAAGCTGTGAAATTCAAATCATTATAATAATATAGTCAAATAAAATGAAAGGAGGAGTTAAAACCAAAAGAGAGAGAGAAGAAAAAAAAGGCATGGCGCTGTCTTCACTGCAGGTAAGTGGTTAATTTTGCATAATGTATACAGGTTTTTAAGGAGTTTTCCCTATTTTTTTATTTTTTACTAAACAGAATTTCAGATTTTTTTTTATAAACCAGAAAAAACTAATTTCTACAGAGAAATTGCCCCACCCGCAGTCATTGTCGGCTGCAGATAGAGGTTGACATCAAAGCTGTACAGCGCAGTCAAAAAAACATACTTACAGGAGCTCATATTACAAGTACAGCCATATTCAAGGCACAAAGATCTACAAGTAGATTTGTTTTTCTTTCAATTAGGTTGTACAAAATAATATTACATTTTACAGTCTGTACAGGATAACCCAACCTTGCACAGTGTACAAGTTAAACAAAAAAAAAGGAAAAAAAAAAAGAAATTCGTCATCTTACGCTTCGTGGTCCCTCCTGTCTGAAAGCGGAAAGGGCTGGGTGGTATTTTTGGAGTTTGTAGAGAGGGGGGCTAAGGTGCAAACTCAGTCCCGTGTTAGAATAATAATCCTTCAAAAAACAAAATTTTCAAAAAAAAAATCTCCTCCATTCGCCCCTCGAGTTAACACCAGGGTTAATAAATATAGTGATGCTACATTGTGTGTGTATGCTTCCTCTGGACAAAAAAAAAAAAAAATTCGAAACAAAAATTTGAAAAAACGAAATTATTAAGGAACCTGAAGCAAAGTGCATTTAAATCTTCATACGTTTGTCTTTCTCCTTCAAAAATATATATTGGGAAAAGTTACGGAGGTTGCCAGACATTTTCACACAAAATCTTCTTCATAGCACGCCTAGCCTCTACAATGAGGTCCGGTTGGTTTCAAGTTTCACACCCAACAAATTAGGTCCGAAGGAAGTTGAAAAATAAACTAAAATTATGAAAAAAAAAACAAAAAGAAAAAGACACAAAGGGGCAAAATTAAGGAGGTAGCGCGAGGCTCTTTTAGTGGAATGACATTTAAAATCAAGGCGTTTTTATGGAAAAATCTAAATAAACCAGCGGCACACGACAAACTTGTTCCCCAAATGTCTTCAAAAACTCCAACAATTCCGTCATTGAGAAAAAACGTAGAAAAAGCTAAGAAGAGGATTTTGACACACTTCAGTAGTACTTCATCGTCCCGGGGCAGGTCAGAGGTCAGAGGGGCGGGGCTTATGGGGTGTTGGGGGCGGGGCTTATGGGCTTTGGGGGCGTGTCCATCACAAGAGTTCGTACTGGCGCAGGTGCATTCTCTGTATGATGTCTCTGCAGTCGTTGAACACGCGGCGGATGTTTTCTGTGTCCACAGCGCAGGTGAAGTGAGGGTAGCAGTAGTGCCGGCCGTCCCCACTTGCAGTGCTGATCCGCTGCAGAGAGAGAGGGATTTAAATTTATATATATATATATTAGGACTGGTAATAAAAATCAATACCTTCATACCAATTAATGCTAAAACTTTGCCTGACAAGCCAGTCTCTCCTACATCCTGTTTGAATCTAGAAGGGTCTGGAATTGGACCACAGAGCGTGACAAACCTCTGTCCTAACTTGGAACAGTCCAATCACTGCAGCTAATTTGTATCGCTCTCAAATGTGGAAGACATCCCCCCTCAAGAATCCTTGTATGATTCAGAACAAAATATATGACTACTTTTACCTGATAGAAATAACAGTTTGGTCCTTCGATTGTTGAGTCTGCAGAAATCCGTGCTTTTTTACTCCTAAACCACCATATTTGTTTTTAACGGAACAGAGCATGTGGCTCTCTGATTGGTTAATCCTCCTGTCAATCATGCTCTCTGGAGTCGGGAAAACCACTCATCTGTTCATTAAAATGGCCTAGTTAGAGAATTGTGTACAGTGTAATAGTGACTAAATACAAAAGTGCGTCAGTTATGATGCCATACTCATCTATACACAGTTAATCTTTACATAAATGTATGTCATCATTCCCTGCAGCAAAACCACAGAGGTGCCAGAATGGATTCACGGTAATAAAATACTGTAAAAGTATGTAAAAGCACTTTGTGCATTTTATGTCCTGTCAGAGCTCGTCAGATCTCAGAAGCTAAGCAAGACCGGGCCTGGTTAGTACTTTGATGGGAGACCGCTGGGAATACCGGGTGCCAAAGTGGGGCAACAGTGGCAAAAACTTATTTTTGTCCTTAGGCAAGACACTTCACCCACATTGCCTAGTTGGTAATGGTCAGAGGGGCCAATGGTGCAGATTGGCAGCCTCGCTTCCGTTTGTCTGCCCCAGCGCAGCTGTGGCTACAATAGTATCTTACCACCACCAAGTGTGGAGTGAATGAATAATGCACAAAATTGCAAAGAGACTTTGAGCGTTTGGAAAAGCGTTATATAAGACTGAGGCATTATTACTATTATTATTATTAAATACTCACAAGAAACTCGTCCCGGATGAAAAACTTAGCTCTTGTGACTCTTGGGTCCTCGCCGGGTTCAGGGGTGGCTACGGCAACAGCAGAGAGACAATCAGCGCAAACCGCAAAAAATTGCAACATGTTTATTTAAATAAAAGCCTTACCTTCATTTGGTATGGTGTAGCGAGCATATTCAGGAAAGTAGTCTTCGATTTTGGATTTTCCAGCTAATACTTTCTCGGCCAACATGTCCTGCTTGTTCAGGAATAATATGACCGATATAGTGCGTAACCATCTGCAGACAAGCACACAAACAATGCACAATTCAATAATCATTCATAATATAAAATGTATCATAACAGAATACACGTAATTATTACTAATATAAGCCAATAAATGACTTTTAGGAGCAGCAATAGTTAGGAAGCACAATTGTTCAAGTGTTCAACTTTTGTCACAGAGAGTAAAATATTGTTTGAATTTAAAGATCTGATTTAGTTTCAGTTTATGGGTTTTGTCCTGGTTTTGTCCAATTAGTTAAGACCCTTAAGTACTTTAAGACTGCAGTATTGCTGGTTTGGTCCTGTTGTGGTCCTGGTTAGGATTTAGGTTAGGCTAGTAGTGATTACGTAAGGTTAGGATCAGTCTCCAGGAAATGAATGTAAGTCAATGTAATGTCCCAAAAAAGCACGGAAATCCAAACACAATTTACTGACATAATACTTGGTTTAAAAATGTTAAGAGTAACTGCTCCGCCTGTTGTATTTAAAAGTCCTATACTACGCAAAATGGATTCTTGTGAGCTTTAAACCATGTTATAATGTTGTTACCTCCTCAAAAACATACCTGGAGTTGTTTTGTTTCATTCACACATGTTTGAGTAATCCTGGTTTATTAGTTTGTCTACATCTCCAAAGCTCAAAATGCTCTGTTTCACCTTGTGATGTCATGTAGTGGTGGTTTTCAAGTTAACAGCTAACTTTTACCTTTAGTTCAGTAGAAATTGGCAATTCAAGAGCTTATCTAAATTGTGTGGTTTTCAGTTAACAGCTAACTTTTACCTTTAGTTCAGTAGAAATTGGCAATTCAAGAGCTTATCTAAATTGTGATGTCATGTATTACCACATGACATCACAAGGTGGAACAGAGAGTTTTCTGTTTGAGAGAAGAACTAGTGTGTTAAACATGTGTGAATGAAACAAAACACAACTCTGAGTATGTTTTTGATGAAGAAACAATATTAGAACATAGATCTGAAAATAGCGTAATATGGGGCCTTTAAAATTTTGTAATGAATATGTGGGTCAATCTTTATGTCAGTCTTATGACAATGAAAAACAGCTGATGTAAAAGTATATAGATTGTGACTGACCTGTTGTTCCAAATGCTGCGGAAGAGGTCGAGTGCTTCCCGTAGTCTGTTGGTGTTGTTGTCTTCCCTTATTACCATGTTGTAGCTGCTGCTGGCCACCACGAAGATGATCGCAGTGACATCTGGAGGACACACGGGGAAATACATCAGCAAAGATCATTCAAAATGATAGTTTCATGCAATACAAAGATTTGGATTGTTTTAAAGGGCTATGTTGGGGAGCATTCACGCTTGCATTTTAAAAAAGAGACTAAAACCAGAACTTAACTTGGACTAGAGCGGAACCTGACCAAGCTACATCAAAAATATTTTACCATTAAAGCATTGGATCCATTTTCTCCTCTCGTCTCTCTGGCCTCCAACGTCGAACATGCTGCGAACACAACACATTTATGATCAGAACACTGCCCCTGTGTGGACAAGGCGGGCTATGGCAGGAGGATGTATAGAACAGACTGAACTGGAGCAGGTGGCAGTAAACATCTGTATGAAGCCGATACAGAGACAACAGGGAAGTGAATACAGAGCCAAGATACAACAACAATTCCAGTGTTTCCAGTTAACTGAGGAAACAATGGTAACCACGCTTGGTCTAAAATTCTCTCCATAGTCTAAAAACAACCTGGACTGTACGAAATCACACTTGCCCATTGCATTATCATAAATATTCAAGAGTAACTATACCAAATACTAAATAATCGTAAAAGTGTCCAGAAGAGCAATTTACATTACTATAGAGTAGTTAAGTCATGTTGTTGGTGCACCTGCTCATTGACAGACTTACAGACAAAGAGTGGACTAAAGAAAAGAGTGCGGCAGAGGAGGGGCGGGGTCTAGAGGTATAAGGAATGGTGTGATTGGTCTAACATGTATCCACACTTCAAACTCCGCCCCTGCAGCCAGGTGTTTGTCATCAGAAACACCTGTCTGTAATCAGGGCAGTCCTGTGTGATGTCACCAACTACTGGAAATTGAAGAGGCCACTGAAGGCAGCACAAAGTTAAATTTAGGGTTTTTGACCAGAAAGCTGCAGATTTACTAAGTTAGGCCACTAAGGCAGCACAAAGTTAAATTTAGGGTTTTTGACCAGAAAGCTGCAGATTTACTAAGTTTGCACAAAAAACGAAGACAATCCCATTAAAACACCATACACACAGTTTAGTTGACAAAAAAGTGGATTTAGAGTTAAGTTCCTCGTTAACTTGAGTGAAACTTAACTTTTTCGTTTCAGTTTTCAACTTCAATATCAACTCTGATAATAACATTAATTTTGCATATTTTCTTAGAACAATATTTCTTGGACAATACTGCACCCAGCTCTTCTTTATAAGCACATTTCATCAGTTCCCTCTTTGACCCTGTTGACGCAGCAGTGGTCCGACTCTGCGCCCAAAGGGGCCTGACACTAGTTTAAATCACTCATTGGTGGTGACATAATTTAATACAAAGGTTTGTTTCAGATGGAGTAAGTGCGCTATGTCTGCCTCAGTGGAAGTGGGTCAAACGCTTATAAAACCCGCTGTGATTATCGGCTGCGTCTGTGACAGGAAGCGGCGGTTGATACCTCCGAATGGGACCAGACCAGAGACAGAGAGAGAGGGGAGAGAGGGGGATGTCAAAATGTCATGGTTATTGTTTTATTTAAATTATACTGAAGTTGATTTTATTTATTGCTCAGGCTCAGAGATACGGAAGAAAAAAAAAGAAAAAAAACCTTTTCTTTTCTGTGTGTTGATCAAACTTATTACTCACTTTCCTAAAGCATCCCTAACATCCTAATTATTCACTACGATGAGTTTATAAGCGCTTTTCACAACTTTCAGAGGCCAGTAGAGTGTTTTGCCATATATTTTTTTATTTTATTTTATTTTATTTATCTTTATTTACTTTACTTTCCATGCTGCTTTTACAATATATCTGTATTGAGGCAAAACAAATCTTACTTTATTATATGAAACTGTATTTTCAAAACTTCTAAAGGTTTAACAAATCACACAATTACTAATAAAGTCTTGTAACGCCAACCTGTCTTTCTTCAAGTCATTTTCTTTTTACTATTTCATATATTAGTTATTTCCTCCTCACAGTTAGTGGGGGTAAGCCCCTATAGTGCTGTATTGTATGCAATACATACCAGGAGCTGTATTTTGTTTCACTGACACATTCAGTATCAGTAACCTTTTTTTTTATTAGTCTACATCTCCAAAGTTCAAAATATTCCACCTTGTAATATCATGAAGCGGTAGTTTACCTTTTGTTTAGTAGAGCCTGGAAATTCCAGGGCTGAAATTATCAAAATTATTCTAGAGAAGGTGCATGGAGTTTAAAAAGTGGTTCCTGTATTACCATATGACATCATAAGGTGGAACAGAGTACTTCCCGTTTCAGAGCCTCAGCCTAAATATGCAGGATTTGTGTGTCAAATGTGTGTATGAAACAGAACTCTGGGTATGTTTTTGATGAGGAAACAACATTATAACATAGATCAGAGTCTGTATAGTCCGGATAACAATTAACGATTATTAATGTGGGACTGAACACCTAAACTCCACCCACAACCACATTGCAAATAGAGCTACTGAAGAGGACTAAAGAAAAGAGTGAGGGGGAGGAGGGGCGGGGTCTGGGGGTATAAGGTACAGTGTGATTGGTCTAACAGGTATCCACACTTTAAACTTCACCCTGCAGCCTGGCCATAATCAGGTCAGTCATGTGTTATGTCACATAGTTCTTGAACTTACAGAGGCCACTGAAGGCAGCACAAAGTTAGATTTATGCGTTTTTGACCAGAAAGCAGCAAATTTACCTAGTTTGCCCTAAAGTTACCAAAAAATGACTAGGAACTGTAGTCAATAAATTAGCTTAAAATAGTCAACAATTACTTTAATCATGATTACTCGATTAATTGTTGCAGCCTTACTACATTATTTGGTAAAACATATTTGACTTGAAACTTACTGAAAGTTGACTTTATCTACTTGGAACCGCGTCTCGAAAATCCCTGAAGTTAACACTCGGCAGCGTAGAAGGTCCTAGAACAAAAACGACACAAATTTAAGTTCAATATTTGCAACAACAAATTAAAAATAAAAACATGATAAAATGATGGATAAAAAAACAATTACCTGGTCCGTGGGTGTGTAGTCGCTCTGTCTTACCGAGTCGATTCTGTCCAGAAAACTGTAACACACAAACACAAGAGATGGTTAGGCATTTAAGATCTGATATCGAAAAGTTTACAGGAAGATGGACAAAATATAACAAGAAGAAAAGCTAAGAGCAACTGTTAAAATGCAACTCATTCATTGCTGAATTTCAGATGACATCATTACATTCTATAGGCCAATACTATTTAATACAGCTAAATACTGTTAAATAGCTACATACATAGTACACATCTTTAGCACACAATCAGTGTGCTAAAGCTATGTACAGTTTTGTATCATGCTTTTGTATATTTATGGAGAACTGTCATGTGGGAGCATGGGTGACGTAGAGTTGTGGGCGGAGTCTTGGACAGAATCTTACAGCTAACCGTAAGGAGGGTTCGAAAAGGACCTGGGAGAGATCACTAGATTACTCAAACATGCATGGATGACATATAAAACCTCTTCAGGAATGTTTTTGAGGGAACAATGTTATAACATGGTACAAAGCTCAAAAAAACCTATTTTACATAATACCCCTCTTTAAAATGCAGATTTTTGTTGTAATACGGGGAGTTCTTCTCCACAATAAACATTTTCTAATTCAACAATTGTAAATTTAGACATTGACAAATTACAACGCAATCATAAAGGAAATCTGGCTCTTGCCCCCCACCTGGCAATATGACATCATCACATTCTAGATTCTGAAAAGCCCATCAATTCATATTTTTTACCACTGGAGCCCTTGCAACAGTGTGTCGGGTCTTAAACAATGAACAAATAAAACAAGTAGTAAATAACTAGTAAAGCAAAATATGTACCAATATATCCAATGCAACAGTTTTCAATGTACAGTACTGCACATAGTAGCAATAAAGGCAGAGTAATATGGCCAAAAGTGTATGTCATGATATGAGAGAGAAAATGTGTGAACTATATATTGGACTGTGTATCTTGTTACAATACTAGTACGATACCCTAATCCTGAACAGCTTTAGAATGATCTTGAGCTGTATCAGAACAAGTGTAAGACCACATAGACTAGTATCCGCCCATGGACCACTATGGAACCAACTAGACGACTGAGAGATTACATAGATACAGAACACCACATGGTAATATAAAAGAAAGTACTATGCTGAAAATCACATTCTATTGTCTAAAGAACGAATGTTTTTAATTATCATTGTGGTACCGGAATTGGTATTGAGTATCAAGTGTATTCCCTAGTATTGAAGTCGAGTTTGCAATTTTAGTATTGTAACAACGCTAATTTTGACAACCCTAATCATGATATTGAAAAAATAAACTGCCCCCAATAATAGATAAATATATCAGACACAATATGATTTCGCTACACAATGCAATGCAATGACAGTTTCAATAGGCTAGGTGGATAAAATGTGAAAACTTTAAATAAAGTTACATTATACATACATTATTAATACATTATTTATCTGCATTCTGATGTGTCCTTTTAGTCTCTGAGCTGTGCCTGGTCTGTGCTTAGGGGAGCGCCATGTCTGCTGCTGGTGAGGCCTGTGCAGTACTGCTATTGTCCACCAGAGGGCACAGCGGCTCAGTCTGGTCTATTTCTGTCTGTCTCTGACTGTGATTACATAAGGCTCAGAGAGTGGAGGAGATTCAGAGAGAGCAGAGCCACAGCAGCCAGAGCAGAGAGACAGGGAAACAGGGACGATCCTGCTCAGGACTGAAACGGGGCTAAGAAAGGGTTAAAACGGGACTGAACCAGGACTGAAAGTGGACCAAAAGAGGACTGAACCAGGACCAAAACAGGACTGAACCAGCACTGAAACTGGATTGAACCAGCACTAAGGCAGGCCTAAAACAGGACTGAAACGATACTAAACCAGGACTGAAACTAGATCAAAACAGAACTAAAACTAGATGGACAAAAATAATGGCTTAACCACAGCTAAAATGGACTGACCCTGGTCTGAACATGGAACTAAACCAGGCCTGAAACGTGACTAAAACAAGAATGAACCTGGACTGAAACTGCACTGAACGAGGACTAAATCAGGACTGAAACTAGACCAAACCAGACTGAAACTGGAAGAGCAAAAACAACAGCTATATAAGTCTGAACTAAAACAACAAAAACAAAAGTCAGGGCTAAAGCAGGACTAAACAAGGACTGAACAAGGACTAATCAGCACTAAACCGGGACTAAAACAGGGAAGAGACGTCTTATACCCGGGTTGACCAGGACTAAACTCCAACTGAACCAGAGCAATACTAGATGGTGTTTTAAAATTTGTGACCACTATGGAACCTGCCTGGACGAATGAGGGATTACACAGATATAACACCACATGGTAATATAAAAGAAAGTACTATAATTTCATGTTAAAAATCACATTCTATTGTCTAAATAAAGGATGTTTTTAATTATTGTGGTATCAGAATCAGTATTGAGTAACAAGTCTATTCCTTAGTATCGAAATCAAGTTTGAAATTTTAGAATCTAACACTAAAATGCAGGGGGAAATTTTTGCTATGGGGAAAACAAAGTCTACTTAAACTTGTGCTAATGGCTAACCTAAAGCTACAGTAGCCATAACAAAGCCCTGTATAAAAACTACTGACCTGAAATGCATGTGATTGTTGTATTAGTTCGGCAGATCATATTTCTTCTTCTCTCAAATCGTAATGCTTCAGTGAACTTAAACTTCTACTAATTTGATCACAACTGCAAAACACATGCAATAGCTTTTTGTCATTGTTTCACTCTTTACAGAAAGTGACTTTAAACACAAAGAAACAGCCTTTTCTGAGACAAAGTGGCCATATTTGTGCGGAGGCTCCCTTGCAGAAACAGTGAGGTTATAAATACTGGATGCTTTGTGACTGCCATGTGACACACGTACTATTGGCAGAGCAGAGTTAAAAATAGGAGCATAAAAGAAAAGAGATGTTTGGCAAAGAATTGGTGATAAAATAAAAAAATAATCACTTTTATTTGTCATTTGGAACGACATGCTAACAAGGACGTCAAGATGAACCAGCTAATCAATAATCGTGATCATTTGGGTCACAATATGGCTGTGCAATTGATCGAATTTATAAAGATCGAGATACAGGCACTTCTAATTGTCAGTGATGTGGTGTTTTAATGAAGAAGTCTACAGCCACTCTTACATGCCAAAAGTAAACGATAAGACTGTTCCTTGCAAGTTAATTGTTGCATTTTGGGTGTTTTTTTTATTGATGACATAGACAGAGGTGTAAAACTATGATAACTATCCAACATATAAGTACTATCCCACCAAATGATGCAGAAATGTACATTTACAGTATGTAACTTTCTGTAGGTGATATGATTCCTTGGAAATAGAAAGTCAAAACCGCACATACCGGAACATTTTCCATGGAGACAGATAAAGCGTGTGTAATAGTTAACACACTATGTTTTCACAGTTTGTTTTCCATAGAAACAAGCAGGAGGAGGCCCTCATCCAGGCCAAATAAGACTCAGGTTTGTGGAGATGCAAGCCTGCTCATAGTAAGAACGCATGTTTTTTCTGTGTTTGTCAGTGCAATAAACACAACCAAAATGAGAAATATATGCGTTCATAATAGTCTTTTTTTTTTTTGGCTGAAAAGTTACATACTATGGCTTTAAAATAGCAAAATGTGAAAACAGAAGGGACAAAGGGGCATTAACATTTGAGAGAAGATTGAAATAAGAACTACTAATCTAATAGAAGAATAACTTTTCCGTAGTGATATATCAAACTATAACGTGTTATTGTGACGGGCTTATAGGTCCTGTACCAGTATGTATTCCATGTATTTGCCCCAGGACAGCTACATTGTATAAGCACATGTGTCGGCACCTAATTATGAAGCATTTTATTGTCCGAGAATCAGGAAGTGTGATAGCATGTTAGCATGCTAGTTGCTATTAGCATTACTGTCACAGCAAAACTATGGTCTCTAAAAGTTGTGAAAAGCCCTTATAAACTCATCGCGGTGAATAGTTAGGATGCTCGGAACGCATAAGGTAAGTGAGGAATAACTTTGGACTGATTAACCGTTGAAAATGGACTAGTTCTGTTTTTCACATTTTTAAGAGGGTAAAAATGAGGTACCCATAGAGATGCACAGAAACAGCAGCACAGCGGCAGTAGCAGCTCTCCTCATGTGCTCATTTGATAATTGGGTTGACTTTTTACAAATAGTCTTTAATTAGCCGAGCAGAGGAGCGTCAATACTTTCCATATTTTGAATAATGGACTTTCCCCTCGGACTGCAGCCGCTGCCCACCACGCAGGGGGAGACCGCATGGATTCTAGGAACTCCAGCTTTATTTAAACTGTTGGCGAACGAACCAGGAAGCACTTTTATTTGAACTGAGAAGCAGGAAGTGAAAGCAGTCTGGTCACTCCTCTGTTACTGACTGAAGCGTGCTCTGGGTAAACTAAAAGCGGTCTATAGAAGAAATACTAACCATATTTGAATTTATAATGTTATACCGATGACAAGCTGTTTACCAGAGACAACAAACACATAATTCAAGCTTTCTCTTCAATGTGAAAAAGCCAAAAGATTGTTCCATATCATCAGAGGTGGGTAGAGTAACCAAAAATTGTAACAGTAACGTTATTTCAAAATAATATTACTCAAGTTGAAGTACAAAGTAGTGGTCCAAGAATTTACTCAAGTTAAGAGTAGAAGTATTTCATATTGTCCTTTATTTCCAAAATCGTGCAGCCCTATTAGACAGTAGTGCTGTCATGATACTAAAATTTCAAACTCAATTTCGATACTAAGGAATAGACTTGATACCAACTCTTTCTTTAGACAATAGAATGTGATTTTTCATTAAATCATAGTACTTTCTTTACCATACGGTCTTATATCAGCGTAATCTGTCGGCCGTTCCATAGTGGTACCTGCTCAAATAAGTATCTAGCTTTGATACTAGTTCTAGTATCGATTAGTATCTGTTTTTCGATACTTTTCACAGCCCTATTAGACACATCTTGTAAAGGTACATTCTCATAGTGTAAATACTGTAGTTGAACTGTAGTTATCGTTGATGGTGGATTTGAAGAGGAACAGTATATCTGGAAGTCTCTGGGTCCGTCCTAAAAATAGCCCGGAGCGGAGACAGCGCTGAAAGTCAAAGCAAACGCAGAGTAAACACAGGTCTCTGCTCTGTCTCACGGCGGACATCTTTCCTCCAGCGTCGCCCCGGGTTACCACATGTATAAAGACGAGGAATACACTCAAATGTGCCTGTTTAACGTCCGAGAGGTCAACCCAAAACAGAGCCGCTGCCGAAATACATCCTTTAAATTTGACGCGAACGATCTCAAATTCGAAGTCGAGCTACGTAGCTTTGCAGAGGGAGGATCTGCTACCTCTTTGTCTCCATGGAGATGTTATACCTTTGCCTGGAATGTCCCACAGTATAGCATTAAACATATATATTTTGCATTATGCTTTTATTACTCAAAAATATCTTGAAAAACATGCATTACTGTGAGCGTAGACGTCTCTCCACAGATCTGACCTGTAACTTGGCCTTGTCTCCATATAGATACATACGTTCAGTGGCATACTATGGAACATTCCAGGCAAAGCAATAACAACTCCATAGAGACAAGCAGTGGAAAGGTTATATAGATAGTACCTGTGGTAAATATTTACGAGTTTTACACCTGTCAAGTAGAAGTTTGTGATAAAAAGTTGGAAAAAAGTGTAGTTTAACCTGTCATGTGCACTTTAAGTTTTTAATGTATAGTAAGCAAATGTGTCCTATTCATTTGACTCATTCTTAAATGTTTCAAAAAATGTCAGTGAATGGGTTTCGGGCTGATGAAAAATTTGCACAATTAACAAATCAAAATACAAGTCAATACAAGTCTTCAAAATGGCGCCTATAAAACCATTCAACAGAAGCGCCACTCCAGATGTTGAGCTACAAGTTCATGGTCAGGAGGAAAAAAGGCCATTAATTTGTGCAACATTTACACTTGTTCTCTCCTTAACAAAACATTTCATTCAATCATCTGCATACAAACATTTGAAAATAACCAATCAAATATTAGCTTTTTAAATTGTTTTTTTTTAAACAGCAGAAAATCTCAACTATCCTACAAATGACAAACTAACATCCTCTGCACTGTGGGAACTCCATGAAGCCAGTGCATGCCAGCTGCACTTGTCACTTCCCCCTGTTGGATCACAGTCTTCTCTAAATCATATCCAGGCCTCATATCAATAGACAGCATGTCCGCTGCCGAATCAGTCTGCTCCAAAAATAGCAGAGCAAAGTAAAAATAATCAACTTCATCGAATAGGTTCCTCTCTCTCTCTCTTCCTCTTTCTCTTCACTTCTCTCTGCCCCCGCCCCACTCTCTTTCGCTCTCTTCCTCTCTCTCCCCTTCACTCCCCCTCTACCCCACCTCTCACCGTCTCTATCTCTCTCTCTCTGTCCCTCTCTCTCTACCCCCCTCTTCCTTCTCACTCTCCCTCCCGTTTACCTCTCTCTCTCTCACATACAGAGGCTTCTTACTTTCTCTTTTCCTCCCTCTTTCTCTCCCCTTCTTACCCAACCCACCTACTCTCTACCACCCCCTTCTATCGCTGTCTCTCACCTTGTTCAACTCAATTCAATTTTATTTATATAGCGCATTTAAAATTCAACTTAAGCTGCCCAAAGTGCTTCACACAAAAATCAACAAACAACAAATATACAGAAATACGACACATAGACAAAGCAATAAAGCAACACCTTGTCTCTCTTTCTCTCTCTCCATGCCCACCACCCCCTTTCCCCTTCTCTCCCTCTCTCTCTCCCCTCTCTTCCCCTTCTCTCTTTC
>KN474361.1:17080-63292 GCA_000787095.1 Periophthalmodon schlosseri
CCGCGACTCTTTCTTTAGACAATACAATGCCATTTTCAACATTAAATAATAGTACTTTCGTTTGTATTACCGTGTGGGCGTATACTAGTCTTTGTGGTCTTATACTTGTTCTGATTCAGCTCAAGATAATTTCAAATCTATTCAGGAGGTTAATTTCTGTCCTGTGAATGTAACTCTTTTAGTATCGATACCTGCTCAAATGAGTATCTACTTTCTAGGAATCGATACTAGCTTTAGTATCACATTTTCGATACTTCTGACAACCCTTACTGACATAAATGTGAAAATGATTAGTATCTATGTACAGTAGTTTGTAGAAGACACTCTGAGCACATGTCTGTTTGAAACGCAGCAGCTGAAACAACAGTTCAGGTGGAGACTGGAATTTCACATCCTAAAAGACAAAGTGAAAACAAAGGTGTGACAGCGCACTTACTGTATGGATAATACGATACTGTAATAATGTAACTAAAACGAGGGCTGTGACTAGTATCGATCAACTAGTCATCGATAATTATTATGATTAGTCAGCAAGTCACACACTTATTATTAGGGTGTGGTCGGATAAAGAAATTTTTGGTTGAATAAAGACATATCCAGTCTATTGATTAGTCAACTAAAAAAGGGGCGTGGCAAATGCTCTCAAAACTATTGCGTATCTTACCCAAACTGCAATCATGTTTATGCAGAAACAACTATTTATGCAGAAAAAAGTACTAGGACTGTAAGTACAATGTATTTGTATAAAGAGGTTAAATTTAAACTAATCTGCCTTTTTACAAATAAATACCAAAAAGCACCAAATATTCAGTTAACTCACTCACTAAATTCTGCTGTTGCCCCATATAAATTCATATAATCTAAATGAATGAAAAAAATTTCTGAAGTTGTTGCTAAAGATTAATTGTTAATCTTTTTTTTCACTAGAATCATGTGAATAATTTCAGCCCTGGAATTTCCAATTTCTACTAAACAATAGGTAAAAGGTAGCTGTTAACTTGAAAACTACCACTTCATGACATCACAAGTTGGACCATTTTTGAGCTTTGAAGATATACTCGAACATGTGTGAACGCAACAAAACAAAACTCCAGGTTTGTTTTTCATGAGGTAACGACATTCTAACATGGTTTAAAGTTCACAAGAGTCAATAATATGTAATATAGGACCTATGATAGTCAAATCTCAGTAAGTATGAAAGATAGACAGGTTTGGGCAAAAATCAAGCAGTAGTGGTCTTCTGCTATCAACCATTTAGCCCTCAGATATGAGACAGTTCAAACTAACTATCCAGGGGTTTCAGAAGGACAAAAAAATAGGACCGTTGCCGTAGCGTTTAGCAATTTTAAAACTAAATATTTAATCTTTTGAATTGAAAAAAGTCCTTAAAATGCGGCATTTAACAGGAAGCCGAAACCCATGAATAGAGATGCAACAATATAACTCTTTCTATATATATCTTTGGGTCCCTTAGCACATTCCTCTGGAGGTGAAAGTTGAGTCTTATTTGACGAGGGACAGAGGTGCAGAAGACCTTTCCCTGGGTGTGGCTAACTGTTAGCTTAGCGGGGCCTACAAGATACATACAGGCCCCGCACAGTTCAAGACTAGTACAAAACATGCAACTGTCAACACTGGACAGCGAGCTTAAGGTTAGCTAGGCCCACAGACTGTAAGCACTGCAGGCATTAGAGCGGGGCAAGTTAATGTTGTGTGCAAAGCTATTGTGTGTTAAAACTACGGTGGTCAAAAGTATTCAATGTTCACATACTAATAGATACTAAAACTAGTATCCAACTAGATACTCATTTGAGCAAGTATCGATACTAAAAAAGTCACGTTCACAGGACAGAAGAGAAAGAATGTTTTTGTTATCATCGTGGCATCAGAATCAGTACTGAGTATCAAGTCTATTCCTTAGTGTCAAAATCGAGTTTGAAATTTTAGTATCATGCCAACACCAGTTAAAATCAGTTATCAGTACCCACCTTTGATTAACTTCCTATTTTTATCTATTTACATAAGTCTCAATATATGGTTTAGCTTAGAATAACTAAGAATGACTGATCTATTATTTAATCTCTCCTTTCTTTCCTATTTTCTAATTTTGGTCTAGAGCCAGTTTAAGTCCTGGTTAAGTCCTGGTTTATTCCTGCTTTAGATCCGGTTTAAATATTGATAAGTCCATTCACTGTTTTTGTTAATACACTTAAAGATTAAACATTGAAATGGTAGGTTTTTAATATCGACAAACACAAGTGGTCCATCTTGGCCTATGTAATTTGTAATGTCCTTTTGTTTCTCAGCTGTGATCAATAAACATTGGATCACAAAATAACACTCAATAAGAATATTGAATAAAAACAGCACAGGGTAAACACAGATCTGTCTAATCCTGAATGGTTTGCTCAATTCGATGTATTGTAATGACAACATTTCAAAAATACTTCAGTTATCAATCAACAATATACAATCACATTTTCCATATTTCCAGACTATCACCACTGTGTTGAACAAATGTATATGTTTATTAGGGTTGCACAGTATATACAGAGGTGGGTAGTACTTTCTTTTTTCTTTTCTTTTTTGAAGAAATTTAACTTTTCATTTTTAGTAAAGTAATATTTTTATTGAAGTAACAGTACTCTTACTTGAATAAAAGTTTTGGTGACTCTTCCCACTGTGAGTAAATCTAGTGACAAAAGCTTTATGTTGACAATATTAAATTATATGAACCTGTGCTGCTTCTTGCACCGCTCCTTCAGATATGATTTAGTTTTTTCTGTATCTAAAAACTGAAAAAAGTAATGTCACTCTGAGTACAAGTTTTGGCTACTCAACCCACCTTTGAGTATATCGCAAAAGATATATCGCAATATCTAGTTTAGTTCTTGCATTGACATGGTTCAAACTTTGACCAGGTTTAGTCTGGTTTAGTCTGGGTTTAGACCTGGTTTAGTTCTGCTCAGTAACCATTAAGTCCCTATTTCTTGTCCATTTCCACTGTTGCCATTCATAACCTCACCCTCCAAAAATAATCTACCTTGAAATAAAACGCATCCTTTCCTTCATATATTTAGGTATTGTGTCACCAGCCTAAGCACATAATAAGACCCATGTTATTTAGCCTTTAACCATGTGGTGGGTTGTAAAACTGCTTTTGCTCTGTCTTGAGATCTGGCTAGACTTGATTGGTTTAATCCAGGCTTAGATCTAGTCTGGCTCTGGCATGAACCTGTTTCACCTGGTTTGACCCGGTTTAGATCTAGATTAGTCCTTACTTAGAAAACACTTGTCCTGGTTTGATCCTGATTTGAGCCCGGTTTAGTCCAGCCGTATGCTTGGTTTGGTCCTGTTTTAGTCCTGCTTGGTCTTGTCCAGTTTATTCTCAAATGTGATGTGATTATTGACCCTTAGTCTAGGATTAAATCTAGTTTTAGACCTGATTCACTTGAGTCTAGGATAAATCTAGTTTTAGACCTGATTCACTTGAGACATTTCCTAGACAAGGTTTAGTCCGGGCTTAGGCCTAGTTTAGTCCTGGTTTAGGTCTAGTTTAGTACTGGTTCAGATCTAGTTTAGTCCTGGTTTAGATCAAGACTTGCTTCTGGTTAATTCCTGGTAATTCCCTGTTGTGTTCCTGTTTCCTGTCTATATCCACTGTTGCCCTCCCAAAATAACCACACAGACCTATATATATCAAACATACCATTTGGTGCATGTCTTCTTGTATTGCTTGAATTTTGGTTGCTTAATCTTGATGTAGACATTTTTAGTCCTGGTCTAGTAATAGTTTTGTCCTGGTATAGTGCGGTTAGCGTGCAAGGTTTATATCTGGTTAAGACTGGTTTGAAACATACTGTAGCTCTGATTTAGTTGAGTAATTTCTTAGACCAGGTTTAGTCCAATCTAATGCCTGGTTTAGATCTGATTTAGTTTAGATCTAGTTTAGTCCTGGTTTAGATCTAGTTTAGTCCTGGTTTAGATCTGGGTTAGTTCAGATCGAGTTTAGTCCTGGTCTAGATCTAGTTTTGTCCTGGTTTAGATCTAGTTTAGTCCTGGTTTAGATCTGGGTTAGTTTAGATCTAGTTTAGTCCTGGTTTAAATCTGGTTTAGTTTAGATAGAGTTTAGTCCTGTTTCCTGTCTATCTTCCATTGTTGCCATTCCAAAATAACCACATAAACTTATATATACATTTATCAAACATGTCTGCCATTTGATGCATGTCTTCTTGTATTGCTTGCATTTTGGTTACTTAATCTTGACATTTTTAGTCCTGGTCAAGCAAAGGTTTAGTCCTGGTTTAGTCCCAGTTTACTCAAGGTTTATATCTGGTTTAGACTGGTTTTAGACCTATTGTAGCCCGTGGAGTATTGGAGTAATTCCTTAGACCAGGTTTAATCCAACCTAATGCCTACTTTATTCCTGGTTTAGTTTAGATGTAGTTTACGTCTGGTTTAGATCTTGTTTAGTTCTGATTTAGATCTAGTTTATTCCTGGTTTAGATCTGGTTTAGTTTAGTTTCTTGCCCCTGGTTGATTCCTGGTAATTCCCTGCTGTGTCGCTGTTTCCTGTCTATCTCCACAGTTGCGCTCCCAAAATAACCACATAGACCTATATATATACATTTATCAAACATGTCTGCCATTTGGTGCATGTCTTCCTGTATTGCTTTTGTTGCGGGCCGGTCAAAGCCACACGACGAAGGCAGGCGTCTCATCTTCCTCTGCTGACCTTCCGTTTGTTGACAGCGCATTGCCGGGATACTCCCTTTGATTCGGCAGCACACGTGACCCTCCGCCTGGTTCTGCAGTGCTGCCGCTAAAAATAGACCCAGCTTGCCCTGCTAGTTTACATAAGCTCTCCGAAGGGGGGCGGGGAGAGGGGGAGGAGGAGGAGAGGGGCAGGGAGAGGAAAAGAGGGGAGAGAGATAGAGGAGACAGAGGGTGGGGGGGGGATAGAAAGAGGGGAGAGAGATGAGGAAGAAAAGAAAGAGGGGAGAGTGAGAGAGAGAGAGAGAGGAGGGGCAGATTGAGGAAGAGAAGGAGAGAGAGATAGAAGGCAGAGGGAAGGGGACAGAGAGGAGAAAGGGAGGAGAAAGTAAGATAGGAAGAGGGGGAGGAGAGGGACAGACTGAGGAAGAGAAGGGAAGAGAGGAGACGGAGGAAGGGGGGGCGGGAAGAGGGGAGAGAGAGGCATGGAAGAAAAGAAAAAGAGGAGAGAGATGGAAAGAGAGGAAGGAGGCAGATTGAGGAAGAGAAGGGATAGAGAGGGGAGAGGGAAGGGGTGGCCAAAAGAGGGGATAGAGAGGAGAGAGGGAGGAGAAAGAAAGATAGGAAGAGAGGGGGAGAGGAGGAGGAGAGGAGCAGACTAAGGAAGAGAAGGGAGAGAGGAGACAGGGTGAGAGAGAGAAGAGAAAGTTGGAGGAGAACGAAAGATGGGAAGAGAAGGAGAGAGGGGCAGATCGAGGCAGAGAGGGGAGAGATAGAAGGAGAAGTGAAGGGGGAGCAGAAAGACGAGAGGAACAGGAGATATGGAAGAAATGAAAAAGAGAGGGAGAGAAAAGGGGCAAAGAGAGAGAGAAGAGGAAAGACAGATGAGAGAGAGGGAGATGAGGGGGAGACTGAGGAAGAGATGGGAAGAGAGGAGAGATAGACAGGAGACAGAGGGAAGAGGTGAAGGGGGGCAGAAAAAGAAGACAGAGAGAGAGGAGAGAGGGCAGAATGAGGAAGAGAAGGGGAGAGAGAGGAGAAGAGAGGAGAGAGACAGAGAGGAGACAGAGGGAAGGGGGCAGAAAGAAGGGAGAGAGAGGAGATATGGAAAGAAAGAAAAAGAGAGAAGAGAGAGGGAGGAGAGAAAAACAGAAAGACCACAATCTAAGAGCAGAAACCAGTGTGTCCTCCAGCAACCCAGGCCGTTACACCAGTAAAAGATATACGCAGTACAAATAGATAGAGTCTGTGCTATTTTGGGACTTTAAAATTGTACCAAAAATAAATCGGAATTCTAGTCATAGACTCACCATTACACTACCATGGACATAAATGGCAATTTAGTGTTGTCACAATACTAAAATTTCAAACTAGATTTCGATACTAAGAACTAGGCTAGATACTCAATACTGATTATGATACCACAGTGATAATTAAAACACTCTTACTTTAGACAATATAATGTGGTTTTCAACAATAAATCATAGTACGTACTTTTACATTATCATGCAGTCTTATATCTGTGTGATCCCTCAGTCGTCCAGGTTAGGGTGGCTATAGGGGTCAACAGGCGTATACTAGTCTATGTGGTCTTATAGTTGTTCTGATGCATCATTCTAAAGCTATTCAGAAAAAGTTGACTTAACTAAGCTATGTGGTCTTATAGTTGTTCTGATGCATCATTCTAAAGCTATTCAGAAAAAGTTGATTTCTGTCCTGTGAATGTGACTTTTTTAGTACCGATACCAGCTCAAATGAGTATCTAGTTTAGTATCTGATTTTTGATACTTTTGAAAACTCTAACCATCAATAACCAGAATGCACATAATATTTTGATAAGTACATTTCAAACTGTTTAACAATGCATTTATCATCAAAATCTACAATTTATTCTTGTCATTTATCATATCATTTAGTGTCAACTGTGAAGGTCACATGTTGCCAGCCATTAACTTCAATAATATTGATTAGCTTTAGGCCACAGCATGGTTGAACTCTGCTCTGTAGCCTCAGAGGGCCAGTATTAAGCTTAAAGGGGGATATTTTACTTCTATGGGTTATCAACTGCTAACACATAACATATTTAGATCACCATGTTACCTTTTATTATTTTGAAAATGCTATATTCGCTGAAAACTGCATATTAACATGTTTTATAAGTTCCACTTTCGTTTTTGATGCTTTGAGTCTCCCCTCCCTCAGAGCGCTGTCACAACACAATCGGTGTGGATTCCACTAATGAAACTACTGCACATCGCATCAGGTTCGTGAATTGACTGTGCAGTTTTGTATCATGTATCATTTGTGAGCTGTTGATATATTTTTCTTAAGTAACAAATGTCAAAATATTCAACTTTTTATAATTCAACAAAAAAAGTTACTCTTTAAGTTACTCTTACTTGAGTAGTAGTTTCCCCAAATACTTTTTTACTCTTACCAGTTATGTAAGAGTCACTACTTTGTACTTCTATTTGAGTAATATTATTAAAAGGTCCATTTGAGTGCAATTTTTGGCTATTCTACCCACCTAAAACTGAAAGATACAAGTATTGGTATTGCATGCATAGTCTGGAGTTTACATTTGTTTGCATTAGTTTACATTCGTTTGCATTAGCAACTAGAACCACTATGCAGGGAAGTGTCAGAAGCATATACTGTATTCAAATCTATGCTTTGACTCTATGATGTGTTTGAACTCATTGACTAAAGTGAAGCTGCCTCTGGTCTGTAGAAACAAAATAAAAACAGAGGAGCAGGTCTTGTGACATGGAGCATGCCAGGCTGAGCAGCTGTAGGCTCCCACCGCATCAGAGCCACCGGGACAGAGCTGAGTGAGAGCAGTTTACATACAACCAAAATAAAGCTGCTCAAGGAACTAGATTAACATGTTAAAGGTCCTGTACCTGATTTTTACTGTTTTAAACGCGTGAAAAACAGAACTTGTTAATTTTGAATAGCCTTTAAGGATAGCCCTGTCACAATATATAATATGGTACCTTATAATTCAATAAATGATAGATGGAACAATATTTTTTTTTCTTTCATACTTTTTCTTTGTACTGGTGGGGAACTTTTTGTTATTTTTGTAGTACAATAAGATTTGAGCTGTAGAGGGTTGAATAAATAACTCATTATCGACTCTCACCTGCATCCAATCATGACTCAGTGCTAGTGCAGCCTCTGCAGCTCAGTGAGTGGATGCTGAAGGTTCTGAGCTTTCATAGGGCATGGCCATGTACTGAGACCAACTTGTATGTGTCGCCTATATGGAGGTCAAGCCACTGGAAACCCAGTTGTGATACCTTTTTGTGTAAGATAGCAGGCTACATACAGTTCCTTTAACTGCACAAACCCCTTAAACCAATTTGAACTATTGACACTTTTTGGGCTGAATCTAAAACCAATTATTATATTTAAGTCGTTTTATTTGAGTCGTTTTTTTCTTTTATCAGAGCCAAGCGCAGCCATAGTGCTCCCTTTGACTCTCACAGTCAGCTGACAGTGCGGTCATCTGATTTTAGCATCCACACAAAGCTTTCTGCAAACATGAGCTAGCCTGCAATGAAAAATGTGCACTGATAATAATAACAGTGCAACAGGTGACAAATTTTCATAAATAAGTACATATGTAGCACCCTCAAGGATTTAGCATGAGCACGAGGTAGAAAACAGGGTTTAGTTCTTGTCTTGACAACCCGTGAGAAAGAAAAAGGTCTGCTCTGAAGTAGGTACACGTGCCATATCCAGACGCACTTGTATTGGTGAAATGATGCAGTTCATAATGCTGTGCCTTGAAGTTAGTTGGAGTATAGCATCTTTGAATCTTTACCCTTGCTAGGTTCCTCAGATCGAGCAGTCAAGATTCCCACTTCGGTCGAAGACTGTCAGGTAAGGTGTCGTCCCAGCTAAGTTTGGATTTCCTTCACTCCAGTCATTCTGAATTGGAACTGATCTGATTCTATACAGAAGTGCCGTCTCCATGGGTACTTTGCTCAAAGCCATGTCCAAATCTTTGGCAGCTTCAACACATTCTTCTTTTGGAAGTGAGGCTAGGACTTTGGTGCTGTTTGAGATTAACTTATGTAACTGAAGGTTGCCGGTACTGCAGTGTTCACATGCTTCTTTGACGAGCCATATTGCTTGACTTTCTGCATTGACACGTGCTAATGCATCATTCTGGAAGTTTGTTTCCTTACAGAACTGTCCTTCTCATTCAGTTGCTTAAGGCAGTAGTTGTGCAACGCGGGGAGGAAGCTACACCAAATAGGTGAACCTATAGGTGAAATAGGTTCATGATAACTTGGTGGCTCACTCCGAAAGCATCTCCATAATCAAGACATGGATTGCCAAAGCCCACAATACTCCAGCCCAGATCGGTTCTTTGTGAAAATGGCTGATTTTCTTTGCCAGACACAACCTGACAGGGAACAAGGGCCTTTGCAGTTCCTGATGTTGGAATATGATCTCTATTAACTGAAATAAAGTGCATAGGTTACTGGAAGGGAGATAATCTTATTGAGCTTGTGATAGGACACAACTGTGTTTCTTGGAGACATTGTAGTAAGCTTTAGCTGAAGTGAAAGCTCTTGCTGTTTCTTCTAAGATGAAGGTTGTGTCATTCTGTGTATGAAGGAGAACTTCAAGTTCTGGCTCACTTTCAGCTGAAACACAGACTGGAACAATGGAGGATGTGTGAGTATCCTTGAAGTTGTGGATTACTCTGTTAGAAGTTGCTTCACTTGTTGTTTGTGTGACATTGGTGTCTTGTGGAGTTGAACCTGCCCTTTGTTTTGTCTTGTTTGATTGATTTGTTTTTTGAGTCCTTTCTTCTTTAATGCAAGTGTCATGAAGAGATGTTGGATTTTTTTCTTGCATCTGTCACAGCTTTCTCTGTTGCCGCATGGCCAGATTTCAAGCACCCAAAGCAAAACTTCTTGTGCAAATTTCAGCTTTTCTCCTATGTTCTCATTTATAAACCTCTAGCACTTCTAAGACTGTGGCATGTCATTTCGCAACAGACACAACTTGCATTCACTGCCTTTTCCTTCGAATTTATTGCCATGACCTTTGCTTCATGTTCCTTAGCATCTTTGTCTTCTCACTTTCACTTGGTTTCAGAGCATAGAGGGATCTTATGGGGTTGCATGCGATTTTGGCTTCACTTGAGATGAACTCTACAAAGTTGCTGAAACTTAGAAATGTGTGCGCTCTTCTTGCACTTCTGTCACTTTTCTGTTGAACCAATGAGCATTTTTTTTTTTCATTGCAGTTGTTGACCACTTTGAGACCTCTGATCTGTGGCATGGCTGCTTTACAACTGCGAAGTCGGTTGAAGAACGGATTGCCACATTTCTCTTCAAGAACTCTCCATGCTGCATTGTCGGCTGACTCTGTGCCAAGCGGAAACTAGCTTTCTATGGCTTTCCTTGTAGGTCCACTCACATATTTTAAGTAGTGCATCTTCTCTTCAAATGGCATGCTTTTCTTGTCAATGAAAGTCTGAAAGGAAATCTTCCAATCACCGTATCTAAGTGGGTCGTCTCTAAATGTACTTGGCTCTGGGACAGGGAGATGACTTGACTGAGACCCTCTGCAAAGACCGTTATGTTTACTTCTTGAGTAGGTATCACATGTTCAGGTGTGAAAGGCAGTCTGAGGGATGAGCCTATGTTTTTAGACTTGACTTTTTCCTTGTCAGAAGTGTGTTGGTGAAGTAGATCATACTTCCTCATCTAAATATTCACTCTGCTCATATACCTGTGTCCTGCTTTAGCAGCCTTTTAACGGTCTCCAGCTCTCTTTGTTTCTGTGCAATTTCTGTTTCTTGTTTTTCAATTTCTTTTATTTGATTTTCTTGATCAAGCTGATCTTCCAAAGCAGAACTTCCAAAGCAGCTTCATTTGCAGCGACCAGCAGCTGCCTCTTGTCTTTTAATAGAATGCCTGCTTGAATGTCTGGAAGGAGTCTTTGAATGAGAAGAGCTACTATGCTGAGACTTGACTGAGGTAGCGGACTTGACTTTCTACTTTTCCTGCTTTTTGGGACTTTTCAGCTGCTTCAACATTGGTCTTACTACTGCGTCGCATCCTGTGTCTTGTGTCATTGTTGGGAGAGTCAATGTGTCTTAAATCATCATATGCAGTGCAAACATTGTTTGCGACGCTCGTTACCTTGGTGACATGTTCATGCAGAAGATCCTTTGAGCATAGGTTTTTTAGCATCTTTAGTGACAGCCTACCACTTCTCGTAGCATGTGCTGAACTGCGATTAGCAGGCTTCTTTACCTGCTCATCATGAGGCTCTTGCCGCAGTGATGGAGGCGCTGTCGGTGGCGTTGGCACCGCATACTGCATATACTTCACCACTAGATGGCGTAAAAGTAAAATATAAAGCATAAACACTAAATTAAATGCATAGATATGAGGGACTCTTACAACATAAATGTGAGGATAAGCAATATTGCTTTTCAAATGAATAGGGCAAATTTGGATCGTTAATTATTCTGACAATACAAATTTACACAGCTACTAGTCAAAAAGCTAAAAAGACTAAAACATAAGTAAACTAATAAACGTTTCCATGAAGCATGAGGATTAGACCAACGCAAATAAAACAAAACTAGGGCTGCAAGATTAATTGCAATAAAATTCGCTATTTTAATGGACACATTTAGCAAATTGCAAAGGCTGGAAGTACCATAATTTCCTCCACAAACAACACTATGCTGTCTTATTCTGCATACAAACCTCTAACCCTGTATTTTAGATCTGTACAAACATGCTTTAGATGTGATTTTTTTTGTCAGTTCATGTTTCAGTATTTTTGTAAATTTTTCTGGGCTCGCAATTTTATAAATTAAAATTTAATCATAATGGCAATGCTTGTCAGAAAAATCACAATTATATAGTTTTACCAAATTGTGCAGCCCAATCCTAAACCTACACTAAACCAGGACAAGCTCCAACTACAATGGCAACAAATCAAATTGCAATTTAGATTTGATTGTGATAAAATGCACAGTCCTATGTGGCGTTAACTGTGCTGTGAGCTGTGAGGCCTTGTCCAGAGTCAAAGCAGGACACTGGGGTGGGCATGTAAACCCCACAGCCTCCGAAGCGCTCCAGATCTCAGATAAAAATAAAGACTGTGACTTTCCACAACTGTGCAGAGGCTCACATACAAAACAATCAAGTCTATTAACGTCCAGGACCATTCTAAATGATGTTAGTGCCTCTATGGCACAAACAGCACTGCAGAAAATCCATTGTTCACGCGTTAAAAATAACCAGATAACCAACTGAGAAAACATGTCAACTAGTCAATTCACTAATTAAAAATGATAAGGTATTATATTGAAGTACATAATTAAACAAATTAAAATGTATTTTTCTAGGGATGGGCAATATATTGGTGACAATATCTGTATATCGGTACCAGTTCAAAACAATATTTTTTCTAAGTTGCACCAATCTTTCTGTGTCCATGTTAGGGCTGCAAGATTCATCATAATCAAATCAAAATAGCAATTTGACTGAACACATTTAGCAAAGGCTGCAGTTTTTACAGTGCCATAATTTCCTCCACAAACAACAAAATATATGTCTTATTCTGCATAAAAACTGCTAACCCCGTAGTTTAGATCTGTACAAACATGTTCTGAAATGTGATTCTTGTGTTAGTTTGTCAGTTCATAGCTCAGTCTTTTTGTATTCTTTTTGGATGTGTTTAAAATGTGAACAATGAACAGAATTCTATTATTAAAACATAAATTGCAAATCTAATCGCGATGCTTGTTGGATATTGTTGTTAGATATTTTTCTCGTTCAACCCTAGCCCATATGTCATTCCTAGTTTGTCCTCAGTGCCTCAGATTTACATGATAATGCAACAACTTATTTTATATCCCAGATGAATACTGTTTATTATTATGCTTACAAAAGTGAAAAGTGAATTTGTGAAATCTACTATAACATAAATTTGTGAGCCTTGCTAATATTGTATGTTCATTAGTTGTTTCATGACAGACACAGCATCACAGTATGTCTAGTACTTGTTTAGTATAGCAAGATAATACAAGATAAGAAAATATTAGTTAATATAAGTACAAATTAATATAATGGGTTTCAGAATGATGCAAAATTAGGATCTTATCAAACATGTTCGTCTGTATATACACAATGTAATCCAAATTATGTAACTGAATGCCATATAAGTATTATTTGTTCATTCAAGACCAGATTTGTCATTGAGGAAAAATAAAAGGCATTACTTCCACCCAGAACATGTCGGAGCATCTCTAGCATGTAGCCTGTTAGCATCTTCAGCTAGCATCTGCGGTGTGACAGTAGGCCGTTGTGTATAAATATGGCTCTTCCGTGAGCACAAGAGGCTGCCACTGTTAGCGCTGTTAGCCCCAGTATTGGAGTGGAGCTCCAGGGGCCGGCTCTGCTCCACAATGAGGGCCATTCTTAGCACTTTACTGCCCCAGATGACTGTGAGTGGCCCCGGCGGCTGACAAGGTCCCATGACCAGCTCTGCACCCCAACCCTCCTCCAGCCCGCTCCGGTCCCACCAGAGAACCACGGATATGCTACAAGAGGGAGGACTATGCGCTTGACCAGGAAGCGGCACTAACATGGCTAGCAATTAGGGGTGGGCGATATGGATATAAATGAATATCAATATTTTTATTGCATCTCGATATGGATTTTTTTTAATCGATACTGATATTTAGCTTGCTGCTGTGGGCGATAATCGATATTTGCCAATATTTCATTTTTAAAATCCAAAGCAAGATCAACAGTTTCTTTAAGTGACTACAGCCCTGTTAATTTTGCATATCTCTATAACAACAATTGCGATATATTAAAATATATATCTCCCACCTTTTAACAATGAACTATTTTGAATATTTTATGAAATGAATAGTCAAAAGTCCTCAAAATGGCAGACATAACAGGAAAAAAAACCACATGACTGAAACCCTAGGATAGAATCACTAAACAGCTCTCAAACAAAATGTAAAAAAATGATCCATGCACGTTATAGTTTATGTAAAATGTCTATATTTGAGTAATCAGGCCTGAAGCGGTACCATCATACTCATTATCTATATCTACATGTCTAAAACAAATTAAACCTAAAATAATATTAATGAAATGCATTATTGTTAATCACAGTTGTATTAAATAAAAGGTCCAGCAGTTCAGATTTGCATGTGGTAAAATGTTTGATTTTGCCGTTGACACATCCGAGGCACTGCAATGGAACCGGTTGGCAGCGTGTTAAAAATAGCTCATAATCAATCAGGTGGCAGACACATATCTGTGCTGTTAAAACGTATAAAAGGGAGAGAGAGTGGGGGCAGGATCCCAGGGCATCAATACCGACGTGCTCTTTGGCAATACCACCAACAACCATCGAGCTACAGCAGTTTCCAGTGCAGCATGGAGAGTTAAGATTTCAAGAGCTGCTGTTGTGTTCTTGGGCAAGACACTTTACCAACCGTGCCTAATTGAGTGTGAATACGGTTGGCCAGTGGGAAGACAGTACACAGAAGTAGTGTTTTCATGATGCTAAAATTCTAAACTCAATTTCAATAATAAGGAACAGACCCGATACTCAATACCGATTCATTCCGATATGACTAAAACCACTTTTTAAACTCTTTTTTTAGACAATAGAATGTGATTTTCAACATTAAATAATAGTACTTTCTTTTACATTACCATGTGGTCTTATGTCTGTGTAAGTCCTCAGTCCTTTAGGAAGGTTCCATAATGGTCCATGGGCGTATACTAGTCTATGTGGTCTTATAGTTGTTCTGATACAGCTCAAGATCAGTCTAAAGCTCTTCAGGAAAGGTTAATTTCTGTCCTGTGAGTGTGACTTTTTTAGTGTCAATACCTGTTCAAATGAGTATCTAGTTTTCATGCTAGCTCTACTATTGATTAGTATCTGATTTTCGATGTTTGCCAACCCCACAGAGGAGTCCATCTTTACCACATGTTTATAAGATTCTTCAGGTTAATCAACGATGAAAACAAACACAAATGGTCAAATACTGGGAAAAGCAGGTTCAGTAAAACTATCCATGGGTTTCACAATGATTAAAAATTGTTTCTATAGTGACAACTTAAAACTAAAGATTATATCTTTTGAATGAATGGATATTACACCTGTGTTACGTTATCCGCTTTAATAGATCAAACTTTCTGATTTTAAAATGTAACTATTTTGAAGCTACATCTTAAAAATTAGTTAAATACAGGTTTAGGAAGTTTTGAGTATATATTATACTTAAAGCAGACCTATTCTGCAAAATTGACTTTTTAGGGCTTTCAACAATGTTATAGTTGTTTCCCTTCTCATTTACCCTCTCAAAGTTGTATTTAGAGTGATTCATGCATGTTTGATTAATCTTTGTACTCCTGTATTCAAGACGTCCTTGAATGATCTATCCTCACTTTCACCTCCACCGGTACACGCCCACTACTCTGTATTTACTTTGTTCTCCAATTTTATTTTCTTAATCGGTAATATGCATACGATTCAGCAGCATCATGTAGTCATTTTGATAAAAATGAAAAAAATAAAAAATACATTCGGTACTTGCTAGCGGGATCTGCAGCTATCCATTGAAGGTGCCGACAGCTGCGCAGCTCTTTGTTGTGATAACGTTTATGGCAACGTCAGCTCCCATTGGGCACTGCAGTTTTCTAACGCGGAAGTCAGCGGTCAGATTATAAGTATATAGCAGACACAAGCACAATTTGTCTTCTTTAATAGAGCAGATAAGTAAATAATTGTCCTTAACAATCAAGACAACTGATCTATCTATAGAACGCTTCATTAGTGAGATATTTTGGTATCTATACTTATTCAAATGAGTATCTACTTTCAATGGTTATAATTAGTAACTGGAAATAGATTTTTTGACAACTCTAATGCCGTGTAAAAGATACATGCGTGGTTGGAGAGTTCATAGAATAGACAAAGAACAAGGAGGAAGCCCATAAAAGCGCCTGGCTCAGATCATGGTCCTATTTACGAAAGGAGGGGCCCAAAGTCAACACACTGTAACATGTCCCCTTATAGCTCTGTTGCTTTAGTGATATAAGGAATTGTTTATTTAAAATGCTGCTAAAAATAGACACGGGACAGTTTGAATTTATGATATTTGACCCAGAACAAGAAACACATAACAAATATTGAGCTAGTAATCATTTAGAAATATAGGAATATGCATGTACAAATAAGCAGCCACAAAAATAACTTGTTAAGTAAGGAGTTATTGTTTAAGTGGCTAAGCTATAACTGTTATCACTCTTTTGGCTAGACTTTATGACAGTTTTTGATATAATTCTGTGACATAATGTGGTAGTGTTGTCACGATGCTTTCAAACTCAATTTCGACATTAAGGAATAGACTCAGCACACAAAATTGATTCCGATACCACAATGATAATAAAAAAAACACGATTTCTTTAGACAACAGAATGTTATTTTCAACATTAAATCATAGGACTTTCTATTATATTACCATGTGGCCTTATATCTGTGTAATCCTCCAGTTTGTCACCTGGACAAACCGAAGTCTATGTGGTTTTCAATGTCTAAGTCTATGTGGTTTTAGACTTGTTCTGATACAGCTCAAGCTCATTCTAAAGCTATTCAGGAAAGGTTCATTTCTGTCCTGTAAACGTGACTTTTTTAGCATCGATACTTGTTCAAATGAGTATCTAGTTTTGATACTATTTTTAGTAGTATCGATTAGTCTCTGATTTTTAATACTTATAAACCTGTGGAAAATCTTTCTCAAACTCTTATCACTCTCCGTGAAGGCTGCGTGTCATGGTGTTCTAGACTCTGTGTCGTGCGTTAAAACTGCATAATGCCGCGGCTCCTTGTTGTTTAATGCTTACACAGAAATCTAAATATGCTCATAAAATCCAATGAAAATTCTTAAATTGGGTCCTACAACATAATACATTTTCTTAATCAGCCCAACAAGCATTTTGTCTGTTCACCCAATTGAAAAAAGTCACCTGCTCAAAGTGGAAAATTGTTAGTTGGACCAATTTACGTTTGTTAATGGGACCTACGAACACACATCTCTTGTGAATGATTACGGCACAATTTGTAAGATGAACCAAAGTTGAAGAACAATATTGCTTCTTCTAGCATTATGTACTTAGCAGAATATTTTGATATTTGCAGAGGATATCTGATATAAATAACCGCAGCCTTTTCGATTTCATAACAGTGCCGAGTCAAATTTCGTTTTGATTTTGATATATAGTTCAGCCCTAGTAAAAACAATTCTTCTTCCTGTAGCTCTTTCTCTTGCACAAGCAGCTCCACCTTTCAGACGCATGTGACCGTCCCAGCATCACCTGACTCCTCTCCCCCTCCGCGCGTTTCCAGGGAAGCTGCAACCAATAAAGACTTGTCCCCGAGTCAAATTTATGTTCAAAGCAGAAAAACTCCAGTAACACAGAGCCCGCTTGTCCTCAGCGCGTACAAACAACCCAGACAATGGTCACTCCTTGCTGATAAAACAGGCCTATATGACCCAACTGCAGCAGATAACCTTTGGCATAGGAGGGGGACCAAATATATGGTTTCCTCCAAGCAATAGGCTACAGTTCATTTTAAAATGGGGACAGTAACAGGAAAGTGCTACACAAGTCGAATTATATAAAGTCTATTTAAAACGTAAATCTGTCTTCCTTGTCAAGATACTAAAATTTCAAACCTGATTCCAATACTAAGGAATAGACTTGATACTTGACTCTGATACCACAATGATAATAACAAACTCTTTCTTTAGACAATAGAATGTGGTTTTCAACATTAAATCATAGTACCTTCTTTTATATTACCATTTGGCCATGTGGCCCTCAGTCGTCCAGGTAGGTTCCATAGTGGTCCATGGGCGTGTACTAGTCTATGTGTCTTATACTTATTCTGATACAGTGCAAGATCATTCTAAAGCTATTCAGGAAAGGTTCATTTCTGTCCTGTGAATGTGACTTTTTTAGTATTGATACTTGTTCAAATGAGCATCTAGTTTCAATACTAATTTTAGTATCGATTAGTATCTGATTTTCGATACTTTTGACAACCCTGATAGGCAGTAGGGGTGGATGATATTGACAAAAATGTTCTTGTTTCTTCTTTTTCTTTCATGATATTTTACTATCCCAATGATGACAATATTCAGACGATATTTTAGCAATACATCAGAAATGTGTTTAAAATTGTACATGTAAAGTAGGGTTGCAAGATTAATCGCAATCAAATCAAAATAGCAATTTGAATGGACGCAATTAGCAAATCACAAAGGTTGCTATTTTTATAGCACCATAATTTCCTCCACAAACAACAAAATATTCTGTCTTATGCTGCATAACTATAACTATTCCTTAGTTTAGATTTGTACAAACATGTACTGAAATGTGATTCTTGTGTTAGTTTGTCAGTTCATATTTTAGTATACTGCCAAAACTTTCTTTTTTTTTTTTTTTTTTGACGTGTTAAATGTGAACTTTGAACAGAATCCTATTACTAAAACATAAACTGTAAATCTAATTGCAATGCTTAGATATTCGATATCGTTCAGCCCTATTTTAAATCCACAATACCAGGTAATTGTTGTTAAGGACAATCCTTCTGTACACTCTGCACTGTACATAACTCTTTATTTTCATATGAAGAGGAAAGCAGGTAGGTAATTGTAATAACGGACTTTAACTTTGCATATTCAAACTTCCTTTTACAGTGAAAGAGGGAGCATGATCTAACATTAAAACCAACCCAGGCCCTAGCAGCAGTGCAACAGGTTACCAAACGATATGAGGCACCAGTGAAAGAGGCTTGCTATAATGCACTTATCAATATTTCCAAACAATTGTATCTGGGTTCTTTTGTATTTGAAAGAAAGGCATATGTAGAAAAGAGAGTCAAAAGCCAGACCGTGACTAGCAAAGTCCTGGTTTAGTCCTTATTTAGTCTTGTTTTTTCCCTTGTTTAGTACTGACTAATTCCTTATTTAGTCCCTAATAATAGAAACAGGTCCAATGACTTCCTGTTCAAAACTACACTTCACTGTAACAAGCAGGCTATGTGACATTTTTCAGCCGTAAATGTATGCCTCAGAGTCTAAATATTAAATAGGGGGTATGTGAAAAGTGTTTTTTTTTTTGTTTTGGGGTTTTTTTTTAGCACTCAAGCTTCAAAATCAGAACTATACTCATACAATCAACTGAAATGCAACTTTGAGTGGTTAATGATGAGGGAACACAGTTATAACATGATTTATTTTACATATGTACCCTTTAGTCCTCTTTTCATACAACTTACTAGACACAGCACTAAAATTTTAAACTTGATTTTGATACAAAGGAATAGACATTACATCATAGTACTTTCTTTTATATTACCATGTTGTCTTATATCTGTGTTATATCCCTGAGTCGCCGGTCCATAGTGGTTCCTGGGCACAAACTAGTCTTATACTTGTTCTGATACAGCTCAACATCATTCTAAAGCTATTAAGGAAAGGTTCATTTCTGATCTGTGAATGTGACTTTTTTAGTATCGATGCCTGCTCAAATGAGTATCTAGCTTCAATACTAGTTTTACACAGCTGTAATATTAACCATGTCACCACTATCAGATTTGCTATCCATTTTTACATTTTACCCCAACCAAATCCTATTATCGTGAAAAGAACGACCCAATAAACCGAAGATATCAAGAGAAGCATAATTTTGCGCTGGACTCTTTGACTGGCCGCTCGTCCCGCCACACCCAAAGCAAACAGCCTGAGTGTATCCATATAGGACAGGACACAGCAGCGGCACAGAGAGACCACAGTTTACAGGCTGTAAAACTGAAGCGGAGCACTGTGGACTTAAGACCAGAGGACAGCGGCTGGGACGAGGAGTACTTCACAAAGACCATATATGAGAGGTGGCAGAGGGTATTGCAATAAATGATATTAGTTAAGGCCTTTTTATGACCTTAATACAGCCATCCCCAGTTCAAGATCAGTGCGTTATGACTTGTTACATTACACTGACTATAAAAAACAAACAAGACCATGAGAATAATACTAAAGGTCCTATATTACACAAAATGGATTCTTGTGAGTTTTTAACCATGTTAAAATGTTGCTACCTCATCAAAAACATGTCCAGAGTTATGTTTTGTTTCAGTCACACATGTTTGAGTAACCCTTTATTATTAGTCTATCTACATCTCCAAAGCTCAAAATGCTCGGTTCCACCTTGTGATGTCATGTAGCTGTAGTTTTCAACAGCTGGCTTTTACCTTTTGTTCAGTAGATTGGCAATTCTGGGGCTGAAATCATCCAAATGATTCCAATGAAGGTGTATGGAGTTAAAACACAGTGGAGCACTTCCTGTATGATATGACATCACAAGGTGGAACAGAGTTTTTTCAGTTTGAGAGAAGAACTCAGCCTAAATATGCAGGCTTTGTGTGTTTAACATGTGTGAGTGAAACAAAACACTCAGGCTAAATATGCAGGCTTTGTGTGTTTAACATGTGTGAGTGAAACAAAACAAAACTCCAGGTATATTTTTGATGAGGAGACAACATTATAACATAGATCACAAAATAGCGTGATATGGGCCCTTTAAGCTAAATGTATATAGTTTGCTTGATGTGGGGGCCTAAATGCTGTTTTATGTCGTTCCGTTTGCTACTGGTTAACTAAAACAAATGCCAGTCCAGAAAAACAATTATTGCTCCCTACTGAGTATATATTGAATGTTAATTATTATGACAAGCCTAGCAGCACAGTGCAGTAGACAGATACAAAGAGAGGGGGGAGAGAGGGAAAAAGAGGGGAGGTATACACTTACTATTGTGCGCAGTCGATGAGCTGGTACTCGTTTGACCTCTCAAAACAGGCCTTGACTCCTTCATCGTCCCATAACTTCTTTGCGTGGTCAAAGAACTCCTGAACAAAACAAAAAAAAGTATATTAGAGCAAGTAGTAAGTAAATAAATGCAAAATAGATACATTTAATGAGGAATTTGGTAAAACAATAGAATTTTCAGATAAGCAAGTGATCTCTACCAAGTAAATTACATGGGGCCCCTTATTAGTAAGGAAGTAGACTTACAGATCATATTTTAAACAGGGGGTATTACACTACTTTGGGCTATTAAAGCCATACTTAGATCACCATGTTACCTTTTATTGTTTTGAAAATGCTATATTTGCCAAAAAACAACATATTAACATGTTTAATAAGCTTCACTTTCGTTTTTTGACGCTGAGTCCCCCCTCCTTTTGCTCTCCACGCTAAATCACTCCCCCCCCTTCAGAGCACTATCCAATACAATCAGCATGCATTTCTCTAATGAAACTACTGCACATTGCATCAGGTTTGTGAAGTTGTAGTGTATTGTTTTGTATCCTGCTCTCTCTCACTAACTTCTGCTGTTGTCTCATATAAATTCTTATAATCTAAATAAAATTATTAGCTGACCAATACAAATTTTGGTCAACTAAGGCACCATCAAGTGATTGATCGACTAAAAGATTATAGCTCTAGCAAACACATAAGTGATTCAAAATAAATGGTTTTGAATTGTTACATAAACTTTAAAGGAAGATCAACAAGAGCAGACAGTTCAGGTTCAGTTGATCAAAGTTGTAATTTTTGTGAACACTGAATAGTAACACTAATCTCTAAATAAAAGGTGAGGGTTGTGACAGTAAAGCTAGTGTACCTTTAAGTAATGTCAAACTGATTTACCACTATTGCCGTTTAAAGCCAGATTTGGTTTAAACTAGACAATGTAGTGACAGTGATAAAGCTTTGGTCCTGGTAATATTCTGAACTCATAAGTGGTTTGGTGAAGTGAACCAAACCTGATTTGGTTTCTGGTTTAGTTCTGGTTTAAATTCAACTTCCTGCTTAGTGGTCTTCATTAAGAATCTTATCAATGACTTTGAGCCAGTCCCAGCCCCCCTGTAAGAAGCTAAAAATAGACTTGAATGGATAGCTGAAGTAGCAATAAGCAAATCAGAAAGATCACAATATACAACATATTCTCTATTCTATTTTCATAAAAAATGTCTTGTCTCCATGAGATTTTATTATGTATAAAACCTGCTAAACATGTTCTAAAATGCATGGGATTTTTGCATGAGTTTGTAGCTCAAATTCATAAATTCATTTAATTCAACTGACACATTCCTTACAAATAGCTAGATTAACATTTTTGAAGAAATTCCAAAAAAATGACAGCAGTGTCTAATTTTTGCCCCATAGTCTAAAAACAAGCTGAAAAAACAATACAAATACAGTAAGACTATATGCCTGTAGTATTGTACATGTATAAACATATATAAATAACTATATTTAGTCTTTATCAGTGCTTTTGATAAGTGTAAGCAATACATTTATACACCCAAAAATTGTATTAAATGTGTTTCAAGTTCCTGCAGCATTTTAAGGACTCTTCACCACTCAAAATGATAGTGTTTTAAATTGTTAATTGCTATGGTGGCTGTCCTAATTTCTCATCCTTCTGAAATTTACTCACAGTTACTTGAGTAACTTTTTAAAGAAATCATATTTTTCAGAGTACATTTCTAGCAGCATTTTATTCCTACTTGAGTAACATTTTTGTTTAAGTAACAGGACTCTTACTTGAGTCAAAGTTGTGGTGACTCTACCCACTGAGTAAGTTTACAAGACAAAAGCTTTATGTTGACAATATGAAATGATCTGAACATTTGTGTTTCTTGCGCCGCTCCCTCAGATATGATTTTATTTTTTTATTTTTGTGCAGATTTTGTGCATTATTTAATGTTTTGTCCTAAACAAATAAAATACATTAACTTCAAATTATAAATCAGTTGTTACGTCCCGACAATTACTCTTACTTTTACTGAATAGTACTTTCCCAAATATTTTTACTCTTACTTGAGTACTTTCTTGGACTACTACTTTGTACTTCTACTTGAGTAATATTATTTTGAAATAACGTCACTCTTACTTGTGTACAATTTGTGGCTACTCTACCCACCTCTGCCCCAGATAGTGTCAGTATAAACCTGTGATAAACACAGACATATTAATTTTGTCTAGTGTTTATCACATATATCACATATTAATTTGTCACCAAGATTCACTCCCATATTCAGTCCTGAGTTTCCTCTTTTTACTTTCTTTTACTCCGCCTCCTCCTCCCTCTCTCCAGGATGGTCCCACCACATGACTGTGCGCTGGGCCCGGGACAGAGCTCTGCGTTTGGGGAGCAGCTCTGAAGTCGCCCCCAACCAGAGCCGGACGAGGCCTGATAAAGAGTCACATGCTGCGGGAGCACTGCTCTCGGCAGATCCGGTGATTAGGTTCAACATGGAGGAAATCAACTGATACAAGCCGCTCTTAAAGGGACACGCACACACTTTTGTTTCATGTATTTGAGGACAGACTTTGGTAATCACATAACAGCAGAATTTTTATAGAAATTAAGAAAAAGAGTCTGAATAATGCATGCTCTGCAATAAGTCGATTCTGTATGGATCTCTATATTGCATTTGCAAACAATCAACCAAATAACCACATATGTACTAGTGTTGTCACGATGCTAAAATTTTGATGCTAAGGAATAGACTTGACCGATTTTGATACCACAATGATAATAAAAAACACTCTTTATTTAGACAATATAATGTGATTTTCACCGTTAAATAATAGTACTTTCTTTTACATTACTATGTGGCCTTATTTCTGTGTAATCCCTCTTTCAAGTGCGATCAAGATCATTCTAAAGCTAATCAGGAAAGGTGCGCTTCTGTCCTGTGAATTTGACTTTTTTAATGTCGATACGTCCTCAAATGAGTATCTAGTTTCGATACTAGTTTCAGTATCGATAAGTATCTGATTTTTGATACTTTTGACAACCCTAATATGTATAAAAAACAATTTAGCTTCATTGCATAACTTGAAGCTTTTCAATTCATGTGCAGTATACATCTTCAATACTGTCTTTAAGCAATAACTACAACCATGTTCTTCTGAGAGTTCACACTTCATAGTTATTGGTTAAATCCACCTGTCACTCACTCAGAGCCTGATGGAGGCTGACCAATAGGAGGAGTGGGTGGGGGAAAGTGTCTGCGTCTCAGCCCAGAGTTGAATCAAACATTGTAACACTGAATCACAATAAAACAGATTGTCAAAGTGATCAGATTGCAATGAGATTTTTATCGTCCTATCATCCAACCCTATTTCAACAAAACCTTTTTCAATATGACCATACGAATTTGAAAAATATCACTAAAATGAAGCAATTAACCTGAAATAACAACGACTCAACAGTTAGTTTCCTGTGGAATGTTGACACCTACCTCACTAATGTTCGCGTAATGAACTCTCTGTCAACTTTGCTCATGTTCAGGGCCATCGCACTTAGTATTGTACAGTGTGTGTTCAAGTGGGCTACAAGGTTTCTATAACAATCACCATACTTTTTCAATGAAAATGTAATGTTCACTGTAGACTCGTCCTACAGCAAGGCACTCTGACCAAGAGCCAGGTACTTTTTACTCTTACTTTAATTGAATTTCTTGGACCACTACTTTGTACTTCAACATGAGTGATATTATTTTGAAGTAATTCTTGCTTGAGTAAAATTTTTGGCTACCCTACCCTAGGCCTGAACTTGTACGACTCATTAAAGATCCAAACTAACTACTTAAGTGTTGCATTCTGTTATTAACTTATTGCAGTTAATATTTTCAAACAATATTACACATTTAGAATAATTTTTTGCGGATAATTCTGCTTTAGGGTTTGGTTTCATTATTATTGTTTATCGTCAACATAATCCTCAACATAATATAAAAAAAACCGTGATATTTCTGCAGTCTGTGAGTAATTTTTCAGTCATTTCACATTTGTCTTATATTTTAAATATGTCTTTAAAGAGCGAGTATTGTGCAAAATCTATTTTATTTTTTTTTTTGCTTTCTACCATGTTATGCGATCTCTCTCAGGCCCTATTCAAATCCACTGTATCTTGCTGTAAGATTCTGTGCAATGCTCAGCCCACAAGCCTACGTCACCCATGCTTCCACACGACAATTCTCCATAAATATACAAAAACATGATACAAACTGTACACAACAACTTCACAAACCTGATGCAATGTGCAGTAGTTTCATTAGCGTGATGCATGGTGATTGTGTCCTGAAGGGGAAGTGACTTAATGCAGAGAGCAAAGGGAGGGGGAAATCAGAGGGTCAAAAATGAAAGTGTAACTTATTAAACATGTTAATATGTTGTTTTCGGCGAATATAGCATTTTCAAAACAATAAAAGGTAACATGGTGATCTAAATATGTTATGTTTTAGCATAGTAGAAGCCAAATAAATAAATCTGCCAACTGGACAAAAAGTTGTAGGAGTGAAGACGTTTTGCTGCTCATCCAATGTTTTATGTTTTAGCAGTTAATGCCACATAGAAGTAAAATACCCCTTGTTAAATGTTGGTCTGCCTATCGGCATCGGGAAACTCAACAAAATGATGGAGGTATTAATTTTTGTCAATATTGCCCATGCCTAGCTGGTTGGACTTGACGTTGGAGAGGGCGTGTCATTTGGAGATGGGAGGGGCTTGTGGAGGTAGGAGGGGCTTGTGTGTATGAGGAAAGAGGGGGGGTCAGGGAGAGGCCCCTCAGGACCCTTTTCCACAGAGGCGTGTGACACTGGAGCTGTGAATAAATGCTGTGTGCTGCAGTGCCTACAGTGGAGCAGATAACACACAGACACCAGGAGCAACCAGAACGCTTCTTTTTCGGCACTTAGTTCCAGGTTGAAATTAAATACTTGTATTAACTGCGAACAACACACAGTGGTCTAATTTTGTCACAAAAAGCTGCTTTTAGAGTTGTCATGATAATAAAATTTCAAACTCGATCCATACTAAGGAATTCACTCAATACTCGATACTGAGTTACAATACCACAATGAAAATAAATAATACATAATGCTCTTCGTTTGTAATAGAATGTAATTTTCATATGCAAAATAATAGTCCTTTCTTTATCTTAGCATGAGGTCTTATATTTGTTCTGATAAAGCTCAAAATCATACTAAAACTGTTCAAGAAAGCTCAAATTTTATCCTGTTAATGTGATTTTTTGCAGTATGGATACTTGCTACATGCTACTTGACATATGACCTGACCAAGATCAAATTGCCCCAGAGGCATTTCAAAAGAAATTGTACTTCTAGGAATTTGAATGTACTTCTCAGAATAAGTTTCATCATACTTTCTACTTGTAGTTGATAGTTGTAGTTGACTTGTAGTAATATTATTTTGAAGTAACAGCATTTTCACATTTCACATTTTAAAAATTGTATTATTGATGATGATGATGATACTGATAATGTGACTCTTTTGATACCTGCTCAAATGTCTATCTAGTTTCGATAGTAGTTTTAGTATCGATTAGAATCTGATTTTTGATACTTTTGGCAACCGTAAAATCTAGTTGTCTAAAAGTATTTTAAAATAACGGCCCTCTTTCAATAGTAAATATTTAGTCTCCTATCTCTCTCCACACCTCCCCTCTCTGCCTGCCCTCGCTGGCTTTGCTCAGACCAGCTCTCCTTTCAGCCAGATAGAGTTACATGTTAATCAAGCTGCTGTGGACCCATGTAATATTTCACTAGCATCCATATAGGTCAGCCCGACACACAGAACAAAATGGCCTAAATCTGAGACAACTCCACTGAACTAAGTGTGGAGCAGTGGGCTCTAAGTCTGTTCAAAAAGGGGACACTTCCTCTCCTATGGGTGTTGTTTCTGTCTGATACTTAAAGACATATTTCCTTTTATATAGTTACAAGCTATGACATTGTGGATAATTATTTTACACCTTGGATATTTAAAATCGCTATGCAAGAAAAAAAAAAATCAGAGCTAGGGCTGTGGGCCTTTAGTCGTTTAGTTGATTAATCGGTCGATGGAGTCTTAGTCGACAGAGATTTGTTTAAGTCGACTAATCATTTTATTTAGATTATAGGGATTGATATGAGACAACAGCAGAAAGGAGAAGTTAGTGAGTGAGTTAGCTGAAAATGTGGTATTTTTTGGTATTTATATGTAAAGGCAGATTAAAACTCATGATTCTATAAATAAACACATTGTTTCCTAGTACTTTTCTGCAGAAATAGTTGTTCTTCTTCTTCTGTGCAGGTATAGTCTTGTGAGTGTAGTTTAGGTCAAATACATAGAGATCCATACATCGGCAGGACATGTCTTTAGTCAACCAGTTTTAGGGTTTTTTTGGCAAAGGTTCAGTTGTCTTCAGTTTTAAACTTAGAATTAGCTATTTCCTGTAGCCTTTCTCAGAAGCATCGTGGAAGGTACAGGAAGTGGTCAAAACATGTAAAGCAGGTAAACAAACGCTCCTGTCTGACTAAAAGAATAGATAATTCTAAGAATTTCTTTAATCGACTACAGCCCTAATCAGAGCACATAGTTACAGAGCAGTGGGCACGTATGGGGGTAGGGGGCATAAATGGGGGTATGGCATCTTGAATGCAGGAGAGTAAAGATTAAATCCAACTTTGAGAGGGTAAATGAAAAGGGACAAACAATTACAACATGGTAGAAAGCCGTACTAAACTACTCCAAAACATATGGGGCTATGTTTGCCTCTATTAAAATGTTCATAATAGTTAAATGTTCTTAAAATACTAATATATTTCAGGTGGTTGAACAAAATAATTGAATAATTTACTATAAATTGAATTTTTAATTGGCAGCCAAAATCACCTCTCTCTTGTCTCTCTTTTAAAAAAACACTGGACTATGAAGACTTTTAAATGAGCGTATGACTTTAAATGAATCTATGCATTGTCAAATTGAAAAAGTAGAATTTTATCCCTGATATTACTTCAAAATTATTCCCAATTCAGACGATAAACATGGGATTTGGATTAGCCTCAACACACCTGTTGGAGCAACTTTAACACAGTTTTGTGTTGGGTGTGGCCTGCAACCACATTTAAGATGCAGCTTGACAGGCTTTGAGAGATTGTAAATTCATGGCTTGAGGACACATCCTATTTGTTTATTTTGGTATGAGAAGCAGAGTATCACATGTATGTTTTTACAGTGGAGGGAACACGGCTTATTTGAATTTGCTCCACTTGATGCTGCCTGATGCTAGCTTTAGCTTTAGCAGCCACTGCTGTGGCATTTGTTTCCATTTGCATAGACAACAGTTTGTATCAGCGCGTTCTTTCCGATGACAGTTACTTCTCAGCACTAAAGACAAAAACAAGCTTCAGTGCAGAAATTAAAAGACAAATTGTACTATAGCAAAGTGTCCTCCAGCAGGGCTGAGTTAATATGAAATAACAACTACCTGTGATTATTCTAACAAGTATTGCAATTGCAATTAAAGATTTATATTTTAAAATAGTCAATATTCAGTTCACAGTGGCAGTGTCTTATAGTGTTAACATTTGTGAGAAACTAAAGTATACGGCATACACTTTACAGTAGCCCCTTTATGCATTCGACTCATCTTTCATTGCCAGTATTAAACTTGTCAGGAACACTGGGCGACAACAATGAGGGACCCAGACACAGGGAGAAGATGCAAACAGCACACAGAAAGACACCGCATGGTTTGGGAATCGAACTAGGGACCTTGTTGTTGTGAGGTGGGGTTACTAACCATTTGACCACCAAGTTCGAAATTCTCTCAATAGACAAACTAGCATATTGGAAGGGCATCCTGTATTTTGGGGATTCCCATACGCAAGTATGCGATGTATGAACACTAAAAACACATTACAGCTAAATGATTTATAACAAAACGTATATCACCATTATTATATCTCATTTAAGTACATGTCAGCTGTAGGGATGTCACAGTATAAATACATAGGGTTACTTCTTAGAGTATAGATTGGATTGAAATAACCTCTTTTTGCCTCTCTTAAATTCTTACAATTATTATTTTAGTCCTTTCCAAATGTATTGTGTCCTGAATAATCACAGTTATCAGTTAACCGAACAATATTGGCCTCCATAATCAGCTGCTCAAATATAAAAAATGCACAAATGTCTCCTTGCTTTTGTCCCACAGCCTTTTTAACCTTTACCTGTATGTTGTTTGAAAACGGAGCTGCTACAGTTGCACACAACACTGGATGTCCTAGTTTTATGTTATATTGCAAAACACAGTGGCCATAGACTGGTGCAGACGGCGCATGACATAATACAGCCATAGCTCTGCTGCTTGTCTCCTTAATATTTGAATAAGCAGGCTCAGCAGACCACGCCATTGTTCGCTCTCACGCTTTCTCCACTTGACCTTAACAATGTTACTATGACTCCATATAACCAGGGAGAATAGGCAGTATGTGCTAAAGGATTCCAGCCATATTTAGGCAGGCGTGACAAAGAGTGCGCTTACTTTAGTGGTCATGAAAATAAAAAGTATATTTTATGTATGGTGAATATATTGTGCAGTAACAAAAATATACTGTCACTAATGTAGTTACTCACTGTATTGATTATATGAAAATGTATTGATAGAGAATACAAAAGTATCAAAACTAGATACTCATTTGAGCAGGTATTGATACTAAAAAAGTCACATTGACAGGACGGAGATGAACCTTTCCTGAAGAGCTTTAGAATGATCTTGAGCTGTACCAGAACAAGTATAAGACCACATAGACTAGTATACGCCTATGGAACCAACTGGACGACTGAATGATTACATAGATACAACACCACATGGGAACATAAAAGAAACTACTTTGATTTAATGTTAAAAATCACATTCTACTGTTTAAATAAAGAGTGTTTTTTATTATCATCGTGGTATTGGAATTGGTATTGAGTATCAAATTAGTATCAAAATATTAGTATCGTGACACTAACTTTTTAACTAACTTTTTTTTTTTTTTTTTCCATTTTTATAGTTTGCATACTGTATATAAACTTTGTCATGTCTCAGCACATACTATCAGAATCAGCCAGAATAAAAGTTGCACAAAAATATGTTTTACATAATAGAATTTACAATTACCGACATTTTGAAGAGTTTTGCTTCTATGATAATAATTTATTTATATTTCATTGCTTAGACCAGGGCCTATAACTTGCAGATACTAACTGGACAGCAGGGACATTTACTGGTTAATCATTTAGGACCTATTCTATTACTTTCATATATCCATTCATTTCAGAGTGATGAAAACAGTGTCTGTGAATGTTGGCTGATCTCTCTGTTATTATCGCTCTTCTGTCTGTTATTGATCAATGACTGTTTCACTGTTTGATTATCTAACTTCCTGTTGGTTAAATCAACAATTTGGCGACTGCTGTTGTGATTTTGGGCTATACAAAAATAGATTGAATCGAATTGCTGTAGCAATTAACACTATAAACTGAATATTATACCTTTTGAATAGGAAAAATTCTTAAAAATGTTGCAGATAACAGGAAGTTGAAACCCATGAATAGAAGGTTTGGGGACTTTTCACCAATTGCTATGGCAAAGTATCAAAATCAAATTTGAAATTAACGAATAGACTTGATACTCAAAACCGATTCCGATACCATAATGATAATGAAAAACACTCTTTATTGAGACAATAGAATGTGATTTTCAACATTAAATCATATTACTTTCTTTTATATTACCATGTGGTTTTATATCTGTGTAATCCCTCAGTCGTCCAGGTAGGTTCCATAGTGGTCCATGGGCGTATACTAGTCTATGTGGTCTTGTAATTGTTCGGATACAGCTCAAGATCAGTCTAAAGCTATTCAGGAAAGGTTAATTTCTGTCCCGTGAATGTGCCTTTTTTAGTATCGATACCTGCTCAAATGAGTATCTAGTTTTGATACTAGTTTTAGTATCGATTAGCATCTGATTTTTGATACTTTTGCCAACCCTATTACGAAAAACTATGATCTAAAGTGTATCAGATCTCCATTCATAGATCCAAGCCATAAAAGTGCCAGTGCATTTGTAGTGATTCTGTACTGTATGATTGATGAGCTTGTTTGGCTGTGACCTCACCTTTTCCTACTCTGAAATACTTCCTGGGTGCGCACAGGTGAGAGCTGTGGTCCTGCTGTATCAGGTGTCATGGCTGATGGCTCTAAAGGACAAAGTACTGGGACGTGAAGCCTGAGACCAGTGACAAACATAGACACTTCAAACATGCTGTGCTTACTGTTACTCCGACTTCTAGTATTGCTGCCGCTACTACTAGTACTACTACTACTACACCATATCAGCAAATACTACAATATTACTTCAACAGCTACTCGCATTACCACTGCTACTAATACTGATATTACCATAACAACACAACTCCCATTTCTTCTATTTCTATTGCTAATGCAGCTGCTACTACAACTACAGTAGAGTTGGGCAATATGATAATAATATCTTATACCGCGGTATTGAAAAAGTATAACGGTGTCACTTTCAATAAAATCCCCTCTGGAATCTGTAAAGTTTTATATTCAACACACAGCTAATAAATGACTCCATTAAATAATATTCTCAGCCATTTGACAGATATTAAACCTCTATTTTGTTGTTAAAATAGCTTTCTTTCAATTAGAATAAATAACTACACAAAAACTGAAACATATAAGCTGCATGTATGCTGCAGAAAAGTTACACAGTTACACCTGAACTCATCATCACGCTGGAAGAACGCGCCTCCTTCTGTCTCAAAACAACTATTGGGCTCAAACAGCGCTGTCTAAAAGAAGAAGACCCTAACTTTCTAACACAGGGACTTAGAGCCATGTGCAGGACGTGTGGGGCGCTGTGGACCGCGTGGAGCTGGACTCAGGATGTGATAGATTCTGACTTTATCAGCTTGTGCGTCATGGATACATACTCGCTTTGGATGTACTGTTTGGATGGTATTTTCTTCATGTCCGCAAAGGCCAGGAGCAGAGTCGCTTGGACAGGACAGACAGGTGAGTGAACCAACTTCATAAATTGCCCAGATATGCAGTGTATTGTTTTCCTCACTCAAACACATAAATCCACGTACCGTATCAACAGCGGGCCATTGATAAAATATTACCTCAGTTTCTCTGTTATAATGCGATCATGCAGTCACAGGCCACAGGCCCGCACTGTATTTGATTTAATGAATACATGTGTATTCACTGTCATTAGCGGCTCTTTTTCCAAGTCAAATTCGGGTTCTATTTAAATCGCGTGTGGTTCACTCTTTGGTTTAGACATTAAACGTACGAATTTACATCAGGTATATTAGTTGCACAGATGAAAATCATTGAAGTTGTTACAGTAGATACAAAATTTCTTTCGCTTGTGACTGAAAAAAATGTATGCTTCCATTTGATCAAATTATGTATTTGATGTCTTAAATGCAAAGTTGAACAGGTCGTATCCTTATGCGTTTTTAATCCAGTTGTGCTTTAAAACTAAAGTACACTGTTAGCGTGGGTGTCTGTGTGTACGTTGTCTGTGTGGCCACGACGTACGCAGAGTTTTGTGTGTCCCGCGAAAGAGGAAAGAAACAGCCGCTTCCTCAAAGCGCATTTGTGCATTATGTTTCACAATAAAACCTACAACGTTCTTTACTGTCACAGTTTCACACATTTACTCGTGATTTGTAGTTTAAAATGGTAAAAAAAAAAAAAAAAAAAAAAAAAGGAAACAAAAACAAGTGCGAGGTGGCAGTGGGCAGGCGGAGCAGAGAGAGACTCGAGGCTTGTTGGTCAATTATGATGTATTTTTGCATTTAAATCAACAAAATTCACATTGTCTCTTAGTAAATTTGAGTTAATTTATTTATTTTACACACCCTATATGTGATATTTAAGAAAAAAATTACAATTTAACAAAATCTTTAGCAGATTTGGCTTAACTAGATGGACAGGGGATATTACCGCCTATCTCAGTATGATAAGTGGACGATATGACAACACCGGAAACAGATATCGCCCAACTCTATCCTACAGCTACCAGTAGCTAATACTACTGCTATTACTTCTACAGCTACTACTTTTGCTATTACTACTACTCCTACAACTATTTCCACTGCCGTGGCACCTTATACTACTCTTATTAGTTTTACAACTATCATGACCACTATTACCACTGTTACTTCTACTACTACTATTGTTGCTACTCCTGCTACTTTACAACTGCTGCTACTGCTATTGCTACTAGGGATGTCCTGATCTGATACTAGTATTGGTATTGGCTGCCAATCTAGGCATTTTTAGAGTATCTGCTTGGAGCGGATTTGGTGAATAGATCAAGTCGATACAGTCCTCCGCACGCAGCTGTCGCTGCTAACGCTGCAACTAATGCTGCAACTAACGCTGCAACTAGCGCCCAGAGCGGCTTAAACACAGACTAAGGAGAACACAGCTAAAAACATTATTAATGACAGAGATGATCTTTATTTTACCTATGAGATGTCTTCAAAGAGCTTTAAGAGTGAAAACCAAAATTTGGACGAATTGGCAGAGGAGCAGAGCCAAATGCACTGACTTGTTTACATATGTTAAGTAGCCATGTGCTTCCAGCAGACTTCTCTCTTTTTACAGGACTCAAACATAAATAATATGGTGAAAACACAACCATTAGAAACACAGGCTAAAACATCATCTAATATCTCTGTCACAGTGAGTGTAATGTTCTGAAGCTACTGTACTGTACTTTAAGACATTATTTTACAATAGGCCTATAAACAAATTATTAGGCTCTTTTTAAGTAGACCTTTTTATATCTGGTAACAATTTTATTAAACTGGGACTGAATTCACCATGGAATACTTAATTATTTGTAAAGGCACAGCCTAAATTGTGTAAATAAAATCATTAAAAATTAGAAGACTGGTAACGTGATGAGATTGTTATTTGAAATTGCAAATATTAAAAAATCTGCATCGGATTGGGAGCCAAGAAACTGGATCAAGACATCCCTAATTACTACTACTACTACATGCTACACTATTGCTGTTTCCTCGACAATTTGCACTATGGATGTATGCTACAACTCCTGACACTGCTAGTACTACTGCTACGTATTTTTATTATTGCTTCTACAACTATTAATCACAAAAACTTACAGCTAACTGCTACTAGTTGTAGCTGTAGCTGTTAGATACTCAAATTAGTTAAAAACTACAAAAATCACACATTTGGATATGTTAGAACTAATTAATGCCCAGGTGTAATTAAAATTATGGGTATATATTTTATATATATACAAATGCAGACAGACCTAACAGCATGAAGTAGTACCACAAATGTTTTGATCACTTCACTTGCAAGTACAAAGTTCCCAAATGCTAATTCTTCTATACTGTAAGCTCTTAACCCAAAATCTGCACATTTTCACTCAAAAAAATTAAAAAGGCTAAATTCAAAGTAAAATTTGTTGTAGGAATATGTTAGGAAAATAAGTGTGGACTGCTGCAAACAATTTAAAATTAACTAACTCTGTTTTTCAAGTTTTTAAGACAATAAAAAATCAGGTACAGCACTTTCTAATCCTTCTATACTATAAACTTTTAACCTAGAAACGGATTCTTAAAGAGGGGAATTTTTTTAGCTTTCTACCATGTTATAACGTTGTTCCCTCATCAAAAACATGCCTCAAGAGGTTTTAGATGTTGTCCATGCGTGTTTGAGTAATCTAGCAATCTCTCCCGGGCCCAATTCAAACCGTTCTTACAAAGCTCTTACAAAGTTCTTGTCCAAAGCTCAGCCCACAAGTCTACATCGCCCATGTTCCCGCATGGCAATTTTCCATAATTATATAAAAGCATGACACAAAACAATACAATACAACTTCACAAACCTGATGCGATGTGCAGTAGTTTCATGAGCAAAATGCACAGCGATTGCATTGTGATAGTGGTCTGAAGGGGGAGTGACTTAGGCGGGGGGCTTATAAAACATCTTAATACGTTGTTTTAAGCGAATATGGCATTTTCAAAACAATAAAAGGTAACATGGTGATCTAAATATGTTATGTGTTAATACCCCATAGAAGTGGAATAATAATTTAAGTTAATCAGTATCTTGCATTTGCATCTGTCATTCGAGTCCTGCTGCAGTCCCCACACAGCCGCAGTGTCAGACAAGGAACATTTTCAAAATTATGTAAAGCATTATCTACATTTCCACCACATGACCCTACACTATCGGACAGTCCATCTCACCCTGAAAGAAATCCCATGTGTTTTTTTATCCGGTATTCAAATCCACACTAGAACAAACTCCTCTTACAACTACTGCTGCAACCATTAATCTGAATACTATTAAAATAATTGTAATTGTATTTTGATCATTGTTATGGTTATCTGGACTCTATACAACTGTAAACCAAGACTAGACCAGGACTAAACCAGAACCCGAAAAAGCCCAAACCAAATCTACATTAAGACTTAAACTATATTGACAATTAGCAAAAAGCAGCTAGATTTTGAATATAGTTTTGATAAATAGAGTAATTGCAGGTGTCTTACCTGTGGATAGTCGAAGTCCGAAAGCGGTGCTATGCTTTTGATGTATTCGATTCTGAATTGGTCCTCTGGGTTGGCTAGTGGGACAGGGGGTATTAAAGTGCTCATCGCCGACACTATAGTCTAAAAAGCAAAAAGCAGGGAGAGGAAAAAGAACAATAATTGTGTCAAATGTCTTGTTATGTGTTGAGATGTAACAATATGTTGAAAGGTACTAAAATGCATTGGAAAGGGGAAGCAGGGGAAACTACACAGACCATGATCCTGTGCTCTGTTTTACTGCAGTCAATATAAAAAACAGTTTGGCGACTTTAACTTGTAAAAGTGATTACAAATAACAATGACTGCACTAAAGATTTATAATTAAACATTAGGGAATAACTAGAATACTGCAAGCTTCCATACAAAATCTATGTGTATGATATTACTGCATCATGAAATAGTACTGAGGAGACTTACCACTATTGCATCCTTCACGTTTTTCCGGATATCTTGGATTTTCTGTTTCTTTTCTCTGCATTGGGACAGAAAACCAAAGCATGAGGTGGTGGGGATTACAAAAGTGCTGTTATCAGAGCTGTTACAGTTACAGCCATAGGGGTTACTGCCAGGTGAGACTGTATGCTAAGAAAAAAATGCTAAATGGGGGATTGGTAGTACAGCATTGTCTGCAGTACGGGAGAACTCAGTACAGTACAGAAGAAATACTGTTTGCAATGAATGTGTATTATCGATTAAATACACTGTAATATACACACATAAACCAGAGAAATGTCAGATTTTATGTCTCAAAACTGCTTCAAGGGCAATATACTCCAAAGTCATTTAAACTTTACTTAATTTATGGGCTAATAAAGATATGTGCAGGATTCGGGAACAAAGTAACATGCAAATGATCTTGTTCAAGACGCAACTTACGGTTTAATTTGTTGTCTGTTGTGCAATAAAATTATAAGATACATTAGTAGATATAACTGTAATGCTATAGTTAAGTTGGAAATATATTTATGCATGTTTACTGTGTGCTCGCTTACCACTTTTGGTCATTAACACGCAGCCTATCACCAAATTAACACTAGCTACTTTTAGTATAACTGATTTATTACTGTAGTATTATGCAATTAAGAGTTATGTCCAAATAAAACAGAGAACTGCAGAATTCTGTTAGTTCCAGTATGAAAAGTAATCTAGATTGTCCTTCTAATGAAATAACAGTATTATAGAGTATTGAGATGGACAACACTAAAAATAGGCAGTCTCCCCCTTCTGCTAGTTACGCCTATGCACCAGTGGCTTTCCATGGACTTTCAGGACATGTACCGGTTGTTCAAATGGAGCACTGCTAATGATCAATGCCGTGCAGGGCCTTGCAGCAAAAACAATTGGTCAATACAGGCCCAGAGTCGATCCCAACCTCTCACCCTCTCGCATCAAACAGGAAATCTGACATGACAGTTAGCTTCTGCCTTTAGATATATAACTGTACTCGTGCATAGAGGAGGGGATAGGGTACAACAAGGAAGGAGGGGAGCAGTGCTGGGCTAGCTGCTATGCCATTGCAATAGTACAGGGCCCTTACTAGCGCTACTGCAGTATGCATTGACAGCCTATGCACTTGCTAGCAGCCTTGTTATTAGCAAAAGGGCTAGTTGGTTAGATATAGGCATATAGTTAAGGTTGGTATTTAGATTAAAACATCACTCACTCCGCGTTGAATCCATTGACGTGTAGGATTCTCATCTGCTTTACAATGGTGCTCTTTCCGGACTCTCCCGCACCTTGAGAAAAAAAACACACACACAAAACACGACAAAATATTAGCAAATTTCGGATACGATCGAGCACGGACATCCCCGGTTTACGCACATCCATACGTGCAAATAAACACCAAACGTATCCAAAAATGAATGCAGTGGATCGTAGGCTCCGGTGCTCGCTCGCTTGGCTTACATCAATATCCACCCCCATGACATATTATTGCTAGCGCTGTCAAACGCGGCTACGTGTTCACCAAACCACGGCCATAGCACATACAAGAGGACCCTTACCAAGCAATAACAGCCTGTGCGTGGCTTTATACGCCTGTCGCTCCTTTTGCAGCTGTTTTTCGATCTTTTTATTAGCTTCTCGTTGTGCCTTTTCGTCGATGCGTTGATCCTCTGTCTTACTGTTGCCCAAACAACCCATCTTCCGTCGCCCTAACCCTTCCACGAGGAAACGTCAAAACGAATAAAATAACAGTTAGATTAGTCCTCCCCGAAATGACTGTAAATGTTGAGAAATAGAAAAAAAAATCTTCGTCGGAGGGGAGGGAGGGATATAGGTTCCCCCCGTTACAATTCCGCTTTAGCCGCAGCCGACCGTCATCCAAAAGCGGTCTCCTTTGCGCACCAACCAGCGGAGAAAAAACGACTCGATTCGGGGCAGAAATGTCCAAATTTACAAAAAATAAAGGCGAGACAGGGAGAAGGGGGCTTCGTGGGATTCAAGACAACAGTTCGTATCGCGTCTCCAGCCCCTCGCGTCTCTCCTCTATGTGTTTTTCTATGTGAATGTCTCTCACACTATTGCTCCGGTCGGTCTCAGCACTGCCTCTCTCTGGCGCACCAGGAAGTAAGCGGAGTGGCCGGTGGCTCTGGAAAACAAGCCTGCGTTAAAGCTCCAATATTAAAGGGGTAGGGAGCTCCATCGGCCCGTGGTTTGTAGAAAGTACATTTTATATACATTTGGAGAGGTTGGTCGTTTTCTCACAGCCGTGTCGGTAGAGTTTGGAGAGATGGACAGTGGTGATGGGCAGAGAAAGACACATTTTAATCTTATAGCAACTGTACTACAAATATTAATAGATTATAGGCTGACCACCTGACATTTTATAAAATGATGGACAAGTTGGTGAATGTTGTGGGACATGGGACTTGGGGAATTTAAAGTGATAGTATGTAACTTTCTGGAGGTGAAAAGTCAACTGTATGATACCATGGAAATAGAAAGTTAAAACCGTACTTAGGAACATTCTCCATGAAGACAGACATGTTTTATGCCATACTGTGGAATATTATATATGTTTCCGTGAAAACAAGCAGGAGGAGGCCCTCCACCAGGCCAAATAAGAGTCAGGTTTGTGGAAACGCAAGCCTGCTTACAGTAAGGATGCATGCTTTTATTTTTGTATATTTTTCGGCAAAAAGTTACATATTATTGCTTTAAGCTCATAGATTAACAATTAATGCATATGATTTTTAGTTTTTATCAATCATAATACATAGAGATTGGAATAGCAATTGATAGCAACATATTTATAACCCTGAAAGCCAGTACACCCAATAAGTTTCTTTCAGAGAAAAATAAACGATCATCTTTTCTATGTAAATTTAATTTTTTTATCAAGAAAAAAGTTTGACATTCTCTAAATAAGTGGGACAAGGGACATGGGCTTAAATGGCTGTGCAGAACAACCAAAGGTGGTCACCCTAATTGATTATATTGTATATTGATTAAAAAGGTTTAAAAGGTGTATTATATGGGGGTATATCTTGCCTTATGATTGGTTTGTGTCTTAATACTGTGAATGAATTAGGCCAGTGCTTCGCAAATGTTTCACAAAATTTTATGCTTAATGAATGATTAGGATTTCGAACTAATTCCAGATCTGAACTATGGAAAAACAAGTTCTAAAATACTTCTGAGGTTTAACACAAAGAGAGCCCAAAAGGTGAATATATTTGATTCTAAATTAAACAAAGTTGGACCTGTAAATCCCACAACATATAATCATCAGAATACTGCGTAACATCAGGGCACCCCAGTTTGAAAACCACTGGTTTAGGGTATATAAAAGGTTTATATCATTCAAACACATTTGTTTTCAATGGTAGTTTGGAAAACATGACTTTTCTTCCCAGCCGTAGCCTAAATGTGAGTATAGTTTAAAGGAGTATAGATGGGAGCAATAGAGACAGTGGACAAAAATCCCTCATCCAAAGTGGGACCAGGAATCAAACAGGAGTACTAATATCACAGAAATAAATAATAGAAAACACCATGTAGATCACATTTTAAAACATCATCATCAGTGCCATAGTTGATCACAGAAAGCAGCGTGTAAGAGCACGTGTGGCACTATTGGGTTGACTGTGCATTCTCCCCCTCCACTAGTTTAGACCCGAAAGTAAACCAGAAGTAGAGCAGGACCAAACCAAGTGTACAACTAGGACCAAATCACCTTGAGAGATTACCTTTATAATACCAGTGAAGCGACAGTGGCTCAGCTATTGAATTATAACTGTGAAGTTGCTGGTTTGATTTTAACATCAGCCATTGTGCCCTTGTGTATGAATGAGATGTGTGAGGGATTTGTGGTGGTCAGACATGCAGATACAGTACAGTCAGTCAGCCACAGGGCAGCTGTGACTGCAGAAGAACCTTACCACTCCTTCCAATGAATCATGCCATGTAAAGTGACTTATGCACTATGAGTGCATAAAAATAGACCATAGTAATTAAGAGATTATGTGGTAATATGCATTTCGTAACGGAAAACATTTATAATATGCAACAAGACAAGAGAAGTAGTTTTCAGTTCCACTTTTCAATGTCTGTTAATTAATTAATTTTTTAATTTTAAACATGTGTTGTCGCTCCTGACTACTTCTGCAACCTGGGAATGTGCGGACAAAGGTCTTTTAATGTATTTATACCTGGCTGGAGCTATTGAAATTGCTTGTGTTTCATATTATTATTATAAGAGGGTCGAGATCGTAAAGTGCTACACCTTCCTGGGGATCTTTTTTTTTTTTGGTAGGATGATTAGGACCGTCAAAAATCCCATTTGAGTGGGGAAATGGGACATGCCCAAAATAAAATGACTCGACAGCGCCCCCTGAAAGTTACTTAATGTGAACTTAATGAATGGGAACTTATGTAAGTAGGCCCATGAAATTTTTGTAGTGATAAAGTACACTGAGACAAGCCAGTAAGTCAGTAATATTGGATTGAAATTTCAAAACAGATTTCACTCGCCAAATATTTTAACAAACTAGTCCTAGGATTTTTACCGAAATAAGCTCAAACTCAGTCCACACCTTGTTGAGACATGGAACATTAAGAATCATTGTGGGTTTTGGGATACACTTTTTGATACCTTTTTTTTGTTTTTTTACATAGTAAAAATATCCTTTTTTTTCAGTTGCACACAAAAGCTTCAATCTCACAAAATTTGTAAATACTTATGTGCATTCATAGTCTGCACAAATTGAGTTTTATTAAGTAGTCATTACTGTACTGCCACCTACCTATACCTACAAATTTAATTTTTACTGACGTTGACCAACTTTAGGAAATGCATATACAAAATTGTATTAAAGCCATGTCATATTAAATATAAATAATTACTTTTGCTTAAATAACCGTTAACCGTTCCCATTGTAATCCAATAGGAGCCAATGTTAACCCCACTGTGGAGAGATATTGAAACACTCATGTTGGGGTGGGGGGCATTCCAGGACGAAGGCCTTTATCGCCGCTTGCGGCTTTAATTGTTCATTATTCTTTCACACCACTTCAGAAAATATTGAGCCCTCAATACAGTCTACAAGTAACTAAACAAGGTCCAATGCCACACTAAACCATGGTGAGACCAGGACTAAACCGGTCTCTAAAATAGTACTTATTATGAATTATTGTGTCCTTGGGCAAGACACATATCTATCTTTCCTATGTATGATGGTAATGTGTGAGCGACTGACTGCTGGTGGTCAAAGGCACAGATTGCCTGCCAAATTTACATCAGTCAACTCCAAGGCAGCTGTGGCCACAAAAACAGCTTATAACTTCTGACCAAAGAATAATGCATGAAAATGAGCAACTGGAATAGTGCTGTATAATATAATGCATTATAGTTATATTACATAACTTGGATTTGAACTGCAAACACTGAAGTATCTTATAGAAAATGTTTGGTTTTGCAATGGCTACTTTTTAGATTTTTGGCCTATATGGAAATTAAAATTACTATGTACTATGGCATCAAACTATATAAAAAGACAAAAATTAAGCACAATTTTATAGTCTTTTCTGAATCTTTAGGTATGAGATATAGACGATATAATTTTGACATTAAAGACGCTTCCTCTTCACTAGACCAGAATAGAGTGACGTTTTGAAAAACATACACTTAAAAAGCCACAAAACCAGTTTCACTTTGTGTTATGAAGCGAAAGTGGCTATTTTGGGTCCCACACAAGTTTAAATTTCAGTTGGTGCTAGACTAACTTAAACCACTAGTGCACTTTTGCATTTAAAGTTGGGTTTATAACTATATCAAAGTCCACTTCCAGCATGAGATAAACCACTAGTGTCTATTTTTGTCACAAAGAGCATTCTGTTCTTGTCTGAATTATGCAAACAAAACACAAATGCTTGTTTTGCGTATCAAAATGTCAAAGTTTCAGATGCAAATGTTTAAAAATCTAAATAAAAAATAAACAAAATATACCCAGCCCATCCCACCTGACCCTGAAGTGAAATGGGACAAAAGTACAGCTGCCTGTCTGCCTACCTCAAAGAGCAAGGTCATTTATGTGACTGGACCACATCCCCCTCAAGTGGTGGCACAGTGTATTGCACACGTGTGGTAAAAGGAAACAGCCATGTTGATTTGGCAGCCTAAATCTAACCTGTTCTGTTCTATTTTTGTCCGAGTTAAATAAGTGATTACAATCTTAGACATGAAATACAATTAAACTGCAGAGTACTGAACAGATACCAAAGTCAACTAAAGAAAGAAAATACAGTTAAGTATAATGGTTAGGGCTCGTTTTTTATGATCTGATTCTCAATACTTGTTTTGACAACCTTCAAGTCCTGCTAGCAACTATTGTTTCTTGTTGTTTTTCTCCAGTCCATGTACTTATTTTTACAGGTGTTCCATATTAAGTCATAAAGCATAAAATACCAACATTAAGGTGCCAAAGGTATTCAAAGCTAAAATGAATGTATATGTAGGGCATAAATATATAAGAAAGACCTAGTTTCCTGTATGAGTTCACTGTGTAACTTTTACTGGTGGGTTGTCCACTACCTGTATGAGTCCATGGAGCATTTGCCAGGATTACTTTATGGCATTAAACTTATCTATCTCCACTGAGACAAGCAGGTGGTGCCACCAGGCCAAGTTACAGGTCGTATCTGTGAAGAGGCAACCACTAACTGAATGAATGCATGTTCTTGAGCAAGAAAATCACACGTTATGAAATAAATACAGATAAGAGAGATAGCTTCAATCTCTGATACTGTGGAACATTCCAAACAAATCAACACCTCCATGGAACAAAAAAAGGCAGACCACACCCCACCAGAAAAGTTATAGTGCATCTGTAACTGTTATAATATTGTATTGTTAAATACTTATATAGTAATCCATTGCTGTAGTACTTTCTTTTATATTACTATGTGGTCTTATATCTGTGTGATCTCTCAGTCGTCCAGGTCGGTTCCATAGTGGTCCATGTGCGTATACTAGTCTGTGTGTCTTATACTTGTTCTGATACAGCTCAAGATCATTCTAAAGCTATTCAGGAAAGGTTCAATTCTCTCCTGTGAATGTGATTTTTTTTAATATCGATACTTGTTCAAATGAGTATCTAGTTTTAGTATCGTTTAGTATCTGATTTTCAGTACTTTTGACAACTCTATTACATAGTGCACCTTTAACTGTTATAACATTGTATTGTTAAAAAAATTATACAATTATCCATTGCTGACAGTACAGCCCATTATCTCGTTGGGTATGTAATGTAAGATTATACTCCTAAAATCATTTCTATTGCAGCCATAAACACGATTATTTATTTGTTTTGTGCGAACTGCCATTGGCCCAAGAGTAAGGTAGAAACTGTTGTAGCAAAGTTCAGCAGTGGTCAATGATAAAACTCAGTGAGGCAAAGTTCACCGCCTCTTTCCTGTACTTAAAGGGGAGGTCCGACGACATGGAAATATACTACAAGCTTCTCCAAAATATGATTTAAAATACAATATTACTGAAAACCAAAACATGAGAATGAGTGACTTCTTGTAGGCTAAATATTGGCTCAAGTCTGCATAGTTGTCAGGAGTTGATAAGATGCAGATATGAAATTAAAGTTAAACTAAGGACATCGGGGAAAGCAGTAAACCAGTGTCAAAACCGATCCAAGAGTTCTAACAATAAAGTCACTTCCTCTCCAAGAAATAAAAGGAACTGGCCTGCTGTTCCCATTCACTGCGTTCAAGCTATAAATGAAAACAGGTTATGGTATTTTTACATGTGCTACAAATAAACTATAGATTAATGTGGTTTATGTTTAGGTCTACAGTGTCGTAAAGCTGTGAGGCTAAAATTGCAGTTTGGGCCTTGTTTAATTTTAGAGTCAGTAGTCCTGGTTTAACCTTGATTTAGTTGTGGTTAAAGGTCCTAAATTACACAAAATGAACTCTTGTGAGCTTTAAGCCATGCTATAATGCTGTTACCTCCTCAAAAACATACTCGGACTTGTGTTTTGTTTCATTCACACATGTTTGAGTAACCCTTTATTATTAGTCTGTTTACATGTCCAAAGCTCGAAATGCTCTGTTCCAACTTCTGATGTCATGCAGTCGTAGTTTTCAAGTTAACAGCTACCTTTTACCTTTAGTTCAGTAGAGATTGGCCATTCTAGGGCTGAGATCATCCAAATTATTCTAGTGAAGGAGTATGGAGTTTAAAAACACAGTTGAGCACTACCTGTATTACAATAGGACATCACAAGGTGGAACAGAGTGTTTTCTGTTTGAGAGAAGAACCTAAATATGCAGGGTTTGTGCAGGGAAATAACATTATAACCTAGATCAGAAAAGAGCGTAACATAGTCTGATTACGTCTTTATGTTGGCTTGATTTAGATGTGACTTAAAGGCCATGGTAACACTTTCACACATACCTCAATAAAGTTTTGACTAAAGTGAGACTAAACCCGGATTTGACCAGGACTAGAACAGTACCAAACCAAGTCTACAACTGGACTAAACTGGGCTCAAACCAGGACCAAAACAGGATAAGTGTGAGTGTAAAGACCTGGTTTAGTCAAAATGATATGCATTCAGATTTTAGCCCACAATGGCACCATAGTTTCTAAACTCACACTACTACTCCAGAACTGAAACATACTGACATATTTCTCGTGAAGAAAATAATACTTTCATAATTCAATATTAGAATTGCATTACAGTCGACATGCAGACGTCACAGTTTACAGTAACAGCCACAGTTTACAGTAACATCTCTCTCAGCACAAATTAACTAGAACACATGATGCAATTCTTTTTAGTGATTGGTAAAGGTGTACTATGGAACTTTTCTGGTCTATCTGCTTGGCTCCATAGAGATGTCATTTGTTTGCCTAAATTGTTCTGCAATATGGCAACAAATGTATATATCTTGCATTTATTTGATTACAGGCATTTCCACATCACAGATCTGACTTATAACTTGGCCTGGTGAGGTCACTTGCTCGTCTCCATTAAGATAGAAACTGTCGGAGTTTCTGAGCAAAGCAAATAAAATCTCCATGGAGACAAGCAGGCGGTGGACCCTCCAACAGAAATATTACACAGTGCCCCTTTAAATCACAACAGTTTTTTTGAAATAAGGATAACGTGTGCATATTGTATTTGAATATTTTATATAACGCGATCATCCGATTGTAGAAAGTGAACAATAGATCAGAACTTCTGTAATTTCAGCACAACTTCCACATTTGTGCTGTCAAATTGCAGCAAATACTACAGACATGTGACTGTTTAAATATTAAAACAGTTCACACGTACTTCCACTACTCCAAAATGTACTTGCACGTTTATAATTCAACTAACAACACAAAACTCAACAGCGATCTAAAAATAGCCTGAACCATAAACAACAGCTCTATGTACGGGTTTTTGCTAAATAGTTGCTGCAAATACAAACAGATAAAGTGACCCAGATTAGCTCACGTATGTAGCCTTGAAATGCTACACCTTTCGAGAGGTGTCCATTTTCAGAGGAACACTAACCACCTCAGTCTTGTGGCATGCAACAAGAATCCTACTGGAAAACTGCACAGTATAAGGTCCTTCGGGCTTCTCTATTCTCTAAAGTGAGGCCACTGCTAATGCTAATAGAGCTAACAGACATTTTGAAATTTCCCAAACACATTTATAACTAATTTGGTGCCTCCATATTAACAAAAAATCTGGTTCATTTGTACTGTCTGCTACTCTTACTCCCAGTAAAATAATCTGCAGAGGTGACAATAAGTTAACTTTATGCTTTTTAAATAAACCACAAGAATAATTAGAAGTGTGAATATGTAAGTGAAACTAGAATTTCTTTCATATAAGTTTGTGTCTAAAATTGTGATGGAGGGACAGTTTCTTAGTGTCAATTTGCAGAAGCCTTTTGATGATTCATGGTTAATATTTGATTAGTCACTGGCCATATTTACATTTAAAAAAAAAAACTAGCATACCACCTTAACTAGCTTACCACCTTAGTCTTGTGGCATGCAACAAGAATCCTACTTGAAAGTTGCAGGGTATAAGGTCCCACAGGCTTCTCTATTCTCTGAAGTGAAGCCACACAGGGCCACGGCTAACGCTAATAGAGCTAATAGCCTCCCATGACAGGTGCCTAGCTAAGACAATAATAATAACAGTAGTAGTAGTAAAGTGGCTAGTTGTAAGCGGTAATGACAGGCTGAAGTAATGCTATATAGGAGGAGAAGCATGGCCCAGGTGAAGTGTGCTACTTCCTGCATGACTTCATTAGCCACTAGCTTCCTGTGCATCATGCTAAAAGATATTTACACAGGAAATTAAGACGCTCACCTTGGGTTGTATAACTGTCAATGTAAAGCAACAGCAGCAACAGCAGCAGTGAAGAGC
>KN474361.1:65975-101456 GCA_000787095.1 Periophthalmodon schlosseri
CGGCACGGCTCGGTACGCCGGCGTCCGGCGGCTGCTCCGAGTCCGAGGTGGCGTTGGAGATAGAGCCGCTCAGGTCCCCGAAGAGCCGGGGACGCAGACTGTAGCACAGCCCCATGTTGAAACAATATGTGTCTGTGAATGGGATTTCTCATAAATTAAAAGATCCAAAAATCGCAGTGGCGCCACCAGCCCTAACGCGCCATCGTTACATTGGAGCTCCAGCCGTGCGGTTTAATCCCAGTTTGAGCCCGAAACGTGAATGAATTACGCTCCGACATTTGCTATATGTCATTTTGCATTTTCCCCAGTCAGCCTTGGCGTCGTAGTTAGTGGATCACCTGATCCTTTAGTGGACACTGCGGGTCCACCTTACCGTAAGTAACCGAAAACACAGGCTGTGAGAAACAGGCGCCTATGTGCTGCGCACGCACTCTACAATCTCACTGCACGCGCTTAGGTGCAATGCACGGCACGTCATGTTACTACAGCATGGCCATTTGGAGAATGCTGCTCGTGATTGTCATTCCTCGCATTTCATGCCTCGGTGTCTGCAGCAGATATTCGCTGTCTGATCCTTGTCTTGTCATCGCCTCAGACTCTCTTCATTCAGCGGCGGATCACATTAGCGCTGAACCACTTCAGGAACAGTTATGTCACACGCTGCCATTGCATCGCTTTAAAACACGGCCGGGGCGAGCTTTCATTTAGAACTATCTGAAAGTGTGGGCTATTCATCAGTTATTTTGGATTATTATAAAATGACCAATTTACAATGTGTGGCACAAACATATCAACATTTAAACTCAATGTTTCTTTACGCACACATCCTGTCCGGACTGGAATGATTCTGTTTAGCATAAATAAAAATTAAAATAAGCTATGTATTTGTACGCAGCAAAAAAGCCTCTAACAAATAATACACTATAATAAATACAAAAATAACATCACATTTCAATATAAACAGAGGCACGCAAGTCCATGCAGTATTTTTTTACGACACAAGATGGCGCTATTGTAAAACACATGCCCCAAAAACAGCTGATGCAAATTATTAGGTAATTCTCTTTTTGAATAGATACATTAGATAATATAATAGTCACTTTAAGTTATTGCAGTGGGAATATGTTAATTGTAAAATATATCAAAGCAACTATTTGTCACAAGATGCTGTGTGATTGAGTATTGTAATTAAACATGATGCACTGCACAGGAATTTTGAGCAGAAAGCCTGGTCTGAACAAAATGCCAATAAACACATTTGTTTACAGAAGTATAGAGCACCGCTCTTTTTTAAATATAGGTGCTTCTAAACGTTTTCACAACAAATTCTTAGCTTTCTGAGTACATTCATCAAAGTTATAACATGTTTATTATAAGACTAAACCAGGTCTAAAGTAGCATTGGTTCAGTTTTCATGTGTTGCCTCAGTTTATACTTTGTATTGTTTAATTTCATAATTTTTTTTTTATAGTTTTCTGGAAATTTCTAAAATTACTTACTTATCTGAAAACTGTCCAGACCATGATTGTTCCCTTACTGGCCTGCTTTTTGGTCCTTGCTCTGGTCCAAGAACTGGAGGAGACATTTCAGATGGCATGATTACTTTAAGATAAGAAAAAAAAAAAGAAAAGAAAATATTCTGGTATAAAATAATGCCACCATGACTGATATGTATACATTTACTTTTCTATTTTATTCAGCTCTATGACTTTATCCCACTGATGCTGACACTTCTGGAAAATGTTACTATATAAAGTTTTGAAAAAATAAAAAATAATGCCAACACAGTCAATGGCCAACACTTATGCACAAATGCGGTCTGAATCTTTTCCCTGTGTACTGTCCAGTGAACTGTTCATTAGCAATCAAGAGCTGCACAGGCTTCCCTCATTCCACTGGCTCCAGACACTCTTCCAGGGGAATCCCAAGGTGTTCACATGCGAGTCCACGCCAGTCGGAGATGAGGCCTTTTGCAATGGCCAAATGTACTCTGGATTCAACTGAAATTAGTTTAGCGGTCGATCAATTCATTTTTTGACTAGTCAAATGATTATTTCTATTGTACATTTATAAATACATCATCGGCCAAATAAAAGTTGAAACATGGTGACTAATGGCGTCAAGATAGAAAATATTTGTGAATAAAGTGTGTTAATGATGAAAAAAGAAAAATGTCTTTTTTGACTTTTCATTTAGTAATGCCACTGTCTTTGTTGTAAAAGGTCTTTTCACATACATGTCAAATGATGAGTTTCTTCACCACTGCACTTCTAAAGCTAATCTGCAAGGTTTTTTTTACATCCCAATCCATCATAGACAAGAATAGTAACAATTAAAACAGTAGTAACCTTAAAATGTTAAACTAGAATTTATTTATTTATTTATTTTCATTTTATGGGCTTAATTTAAACAATATGTCAATGAGCATCCATGATTTCTATGATGAGCATCAGCAACAAAGCTTAGTGACTTGAAATAGAACAATAGTTTACGCTAAAAAGTACTTAACTACTTTTTTTGGCAGAACTTTACAAATACCTTTAATTATTTAAATGGTGGACTTCATAGTTCCCTTTTATCAGATAGTGGACAAAAAGAAATAAATTTAGAAAAAGTTCATGGGTTCATGGGTGCGCCCTCTACTTCTTAAGAATGACAAAGGACAAATGCTTTTAAAACTTACCTTCAGATTAAAGCTGATATATCCAGAAACAGATTTATGTTTTATATTTTTTAAAATGCGTAAAAACAATTACCTGGTACTGCTCAATGTTGGGAAGTAGATATTTTGTCATATTTATTAGTTTGCGATAGCCCCTCCTTTGTCCTCTACTGTGATTTGAATTTGAACCAGGAGCTGATTGTTGGTGGTGTGTCATTGCTGACTGGCTAGAAAACTTCTGTGTTGTGTTGTGTAGATGGATGAACTGAGCCACACACAGGGGTTTGCCTTTCAGGAGGAGATTTACTTTTACTGTGTGAAACACAAAAATATTAGTGTACAGCCACTCCAGGTCTCACAATTCCACATACGTCCCTCCTCTACTTTCCTCATAGCAACTCCAGTGTAATTACAATATTACTAAGGACAATTATATATGTTTACAGGGTGATCATATAGTTTTTTGTTTTTTTTTACATTTTAATAGTAAATCAAGACAATTGTTGTCTATTTTTTATTTAGCTGTTTAGTTTGGGCATGGGAAAGCGTGGGCAAGCTTGGTAAAATGATCTATGGCTACAAGAACATCTACTGAGTGCTGTGTCCTCTCCACTCCAAAACTCTAAGCACACTAGCTTCATAGGTGCAAAAGTGCAAATAGTCTCTAGGGGGAAGTCTAGGGGTCTTAGCTAAAATGCACCCTTGGCAGCACTTCACATATTCTATGTCAATGTCCATTTTTGCCCAGAAAAATCTTTGTCTAGCGAGGTTCATTGTGGGTCTTGTCCTGGAGATACCAGGTCCTGAACAGCCTGAATGAACTGCACTACTCTCGTCTCCACTGCAGTTTTCCTTTCATTGTGAGTATTCAGCAGAGCACCTAGCAGTACAGGTGGGCCTTAACTGAGGGGCTGTGGCTCTCTTTACTCTGTGACACTGGACTTTAAGGTGGAATGCATCTTGGATACTATCTGAGGTGACACCCTCGGCCTCTGCCACAAGCTGATTGTACTGCTCACTTATGACTCTCTGATTGACAATTGAGTACGTCTGCCATAATATTCTTAGTCCTGGGGATGTGGGTTTTTTTGTGTTTTTTAACGTGTAAGGAGCCATGTCATGTCATGTAAGTGTTGTTATCAGTCCATAAGGTGAATGAAAAATTCTAGGCGGTGGGCAGGATGGGCTTAGTGTTTTGTTTGCAAAAGCGATAGGGTGGGCTTTCTTTTCGCCTGGAGGGACCTACAATAACACCTAGCCCATCTAACGAGGCATCAATGGACAGAATCAGTGGCTGATGGAAATCTGAGTGTGAGAGTACAAGACCATTTAAAAGGCTGCCTTTGAGTTTGCACAATGAAACTCCACCCTCCTCTGTCCAACCAGAAGGCTTTCCCTTTTGGCACGAGCCTGAGTTGGAGTTCTATTTGGCTCTACCATGTTTCTGTTTGCCAGATGTAAGGGCAAACACTGGCTTGGCTAAACCAGAACAGCTTGGGGTAATGTGCTGATATTATAGTACCATGCCCAGGAAGTACTTTATTCTTTTCACTGAAGTCATACACCTGTCATCTTCCATGAGGGCAGTCTTTGTCATTTTGGATATGACCTCTACTTGTTCTGGTTCCACAGCAGAGACTGTATATATCAATGGCCATAGTTAGCCCGCTAGCCACCACATTGCAAATAGAAAGTGATCATGGGCGTGATTTGGCTCTGGTTCCAATTCATTTTTTATTGAAAAAATGTTGCCCCTCTCTCTGTAACCGCTGCTCTGAGCCTCGTCATTTTGGTCTTAAAATGTTGGTATCAACAAGCTGTACAGATATGAACATTAATAACGTACAATGGGGTGCCTTTTTTCCCCGAGGTCACTTCCACTAGCATTAGCAGCAGGTTTGACTGACAGCATTGCTAAGTGCTCACCTCCTGCCAACCAATGGTGCAGGCAGGAAGGGGTGTTACCTTCAATACCTTGACTTCTGAATGGCTCTTTGGTTGCTATGATACAGGCACTCAGATTTACAAATATGGATATTGGCTCCAAATTAGCCTTGATTGGCTTAATTTGGTTGGAGCCGAACGCTATGGGTAACTATGGTCCACAACAATGCCATTTTTGTCTATTATGTGGCCCAAGAACTTGACCGATGACCTCATTAAATTACATTTTGGGACTTAGTTTGAAATTGTGTAGCCTTAGCCGCTGGAACACCAATCCTCCTCAGAGTCCCCCAGCACACGTTTATACTTGCCTACTCCCATCAGAGTTGTGAACGCTGTGTATTTTTTGTCTTCCTCCGCCATTGGGATGTTGTAGAATCCGGAGGTCAAATCCATTGTGCTAAAATATGCATTTCCACATAAAACAGCCAGCCAGTCAGACTGGTCAGGAGCATCTTCTGGCACCCAATACTGTTTTCTCACAGTAGCCCTAACCTAAACCATAATCTCAAAACCAGGCCCTAACCTTAACCATAACCCTACAACCCACCAAATGTGGGAAAATAGAGCTGTATGATTGCAACATAGAAAATTTTGAAAAAAGGTTCTAACAAACATGTGAACATAGAGCCATGGGAACATAGAGCTGACCCTTTTTGAACATATGTTTCCGGATGCCGCTGGAAATGGAGGCTAAAAAAAATGAAAGAACTTTTACAATATCACATGCAAACATGTATGTAATGCATTTGAATTTTTAATGAATTTAGATTATATATAAGTGTTCTGACCTGTCTATGTTGCATTTGTTTGGCCAAGGGTGCTGGCCCTAGGACATTTTCCCTTCCATAGACTGTATATATGAATGGACATAGCTAACCTGCTGCCCGCCGTGTTCCAAATAGGAAGTGAGCATGGGCGCGCTTAGTGCTCCATCGACTCTGGCTCCAATTCACTTTCTATTGAGAAACTGTCGTCCCTCTCTCCATAGCTGCTGCTGTCAGGCTCGCCATTTTGGTCTTAAAATGTTCGTATTAACCTGCTCTACATGATCCTGATAAATAAATAAATAAATAAATAATAAATAAATAAATACAAATTTATTTTGCGGTTATGTCCGTAAATCAAGGTATGAACATTAATAACAGCCAAACCAGGCACCTTCAGTGTTGTTAAGCACCCACTCCTTGCTAAAGCAGTGGTGCAGGCGGGACGGAGCGTTACCTTCAAATATGATATTCGAGGTCGGAATTCCAAATATGGGACTCGGCTCCAAATTCGTCCCTATAAGTGCTAGCCATGACAAGCTTCCTTTGGCTAGAGCCGAACGCTGTGGGTGACAGAGAACCCTACAGGTTTCATCACATTCCCAGGGAATGTTGATGATTTCAGCTGCAAAGTATCAATAAGGCTTAGAGGCAGAGGTGGCACAAAGTACAGTTTTGCAATTTTCACACTCAAGCTCAGTCTCAAGCATGTACAAGGTCAAGTCCCAGTGGTCCACAAATCCAAGTCTAGGTTTATGCATTGAGTTTTTTGGGTTTTTTTTTTTCAATTTATATAATTTATGAATTGTCCTGGTCACAAAAAGAGCATTGCTGCCATATTGCCAGTTTGTTCCTACAAAATTGAACAAAGAAGCTATTTCAGTTTCAACCTTTTCAACATTTAAAAAAAATATTCAAGAAAGAAATACCATGAAATAGTAGTAGCCGCAGACTGGCAACCACACCAGGGTTGCCAGGATTCAGCGGCCCGACCTGCACAAGAGTGTTTGAAAAACCTCCCAAAACCCGAGAAACCTACATGCAGCTGTATCTTCCGCTGTATTTATGAACGTAACGCTCCTCCGGTGACAGACTCGCTCCTCCCCTCTCTTTCGCACAAATAGAAGTTCCACAGAGTGCTAATGGCTTTGGATATGAAGATTTGCTGCCAAAATTCAGGACTATCATTTGGACTATTTTGAAATCAGTATGTTTTACATAGAAAATAGCTCTGACCAAACCCACGGACAATATTTTTCACCCGCGGCAGCTCTTAAAAAGCCGCCCAATTCCACGGAAAAACCTCATACTTGGCAACCTGGAGCCACGATTTCAACAGTCTGCCCCAGGGCACCAGAGTGTGACTGAGCTGAGGAGGTGCTAAAGCTAATGCTGCTAATGACCCTACCTTGAATACTTGGTCTTCTTTTACCTGTGTCTAGGTCTTACCTGAGTTCAAATCCAGCTGGAGTAATGTGTTAATTGGATATAAAGGTGGAGAGAAGTGTCTAATTAATGAACGTACAAATAGTGGAGTCAACTCAGCAAGAGGGGCATATGGTAGGTAGGCTATATATAGGCTACCCTTTAATTGTATGTTAATTAACCCTACTAATAAAATCTAACATGGCAGAATCTACTTCATAAATCCTGGAAATATAACTATAATATAACTTAATGATAACAACATCTTAAGGCTTATAGCCTTAATAAAGCATAGACACAGACTTAATACTTAATACAAATAGTCGATTATCATAACCATAATCAATAATCAGTAACTATTTAATTAAGGGATTTAAGTTAGGAGTTAGGGTTAGTACCAGCCTTAAAGAGGGGGTATTTTACTTCTATGCGGTATTAACTGCTAACACATAACATATTTAGATCACCACGTTACTTTTCATTGTTTTGAACATGCTATATTAGCTGAAAACAATGTATTAACATGTTTAATAAGTTTCACTTTTGTTTGTGATGCTCTGAGTTCCCCCTCCCTTTGCTCTCCGTGCTAAGTCATTCCCCTTTCAGAGCGATATTCACATTACAATCGGCCTGCATTTCGCTAATGAAACTACTGCTCATCTCATCAGATTTGTGAAGTTGTAGTGTGTTGTTTTGTATCCTGCTTTTGTAAATTTAAATTGTAATGTGGACGCATTGGTGAAATGGGTTTGTGGGCTGAGCATTGGATAGGAGGTTTCAAATAGGGCCGGGAGAGATCTCTAAATTACTCAGACATGCATGGATGACATCCAAAACCTCTTCAGGCATGTTTTTGATGAAGGAACAACATTATAACATGGTAGAAGCTCAAAATTGTTGATTTTGCATAATACCACCACTCTTCTATATTTTTGTTCATTATGTCTTTTGTAATGCTTTATTAGGGCTTATTATTAGGGTGTAGTTATTTTAAAGTGTCAAATGCATTTTATTTTATTTTGTTTTATTTTATTTTATGAACACTAAAAGTTGCATTATTCATTCACTTCACAATCACTTGTAATTTTATAGCCTACCTCTTTTTCCAGGAGGAAACATAATGATTTTGTTGAGGTGGGTAGAGTTGCCAAACACTGCACTCAAGTAAAAATAACGTTACTTCAGAATAATACCACTCAAGTAGAAGTACAAAGTAGTGGCCCAGGAAATTACTTTAGTATAAAAGTAATTGGGAAAACTATTACTCAAGTAAGAGTAACTTATAGAGTAATTGTGAGGACATAACATTTGATTTATAATTTGAAGTGAAAGTAATTTGAAGGACAAAACATTAAATAATGCACAAAATCTGGTATTTTCAAAGGATAGACACAAAAATTAGAAAAACTACATCATATCTGAAGGAGCGGTACAAGACACACAAATGTTCAAATCATTTCATATTGTCACTTGTAGACTTACTCACAGTGGCAAGAGTAACCAAAACTTTTACTCAAGCAAAAGTACTGTTACTTCAATAAAAATATTACTCAAGAAGGAGTAAAAGTATGCTGCAGCAAAAGTATGTTACTTCAATAAAAATATTACTCAAGAAGGAGTAAAAGTATGCTGCTAGAAGTTACTCAAGTAAATGTAACTGAGTACTACCCACCTCTAGCTAAAATGTACATCAGATGAAACACATTTTGAACTCTCTAAGCTATTATTGTAATTTGCATAAACATTGATAAAGAAAAATAAAATGTAATAGATGGTTAAACTATTACTGGGTCAACTTGTCCAGACTTTACTCTGCACTCTTCCGGCTTTTGATCGTCTCCTGGCCCTGTGCGTTAGACTGGGACACGTCATTAATCCAATTGCTCTGTGAACCACGCAGGCTTATCCTCTTGAGAGGTGAAGCTTCAGATCTCCATTAGCTACCAGCCAAGTAAACAACGCTACCTGTTCAATTGTTTGCAGAAATTCAAGCTAAATGTTTGGGGTTTTTTTCAGTTTTACACAATAGAAGAAACAGGAGCCATGCTATTATTTCCACTAATGGACTATGAGATGTACTGAAGAGAATTAACACTTGTCTTTGGAAAATGAATCGATACACTACCCTAAAGCAGCTGGGAGATGGAACGTATGGGAGTGTGTTATTGGGCAAGTGCAATGAGACAGGAGAGCTTGTGGCTATTAAGAGGTAAATATATAACATTCCTATATTATTCTATGTTGTTAAAATCCAGGGTTAAACTGGTTAAGCCATATTGTGCGATATCTTTTAGCTTCAGACCGGCCACCTAGAGGTTTTACCCCACCTGTATCTGTGTTGTTTATAGTCCTTTACAAATAAATTGCAAAGCTAGCAGCAGTAATATGTGGATGATAAGAAACACAATCACTAATAGTTTCTAATATAATTAAAGAGTCTCTTGTGTTTGATATGGAATGTATTTAAAGCAGACCTATTCTGCAAAATCAGCTTTTTAGAGCATTTAACTATGTCATAGTTGTTTCCCTTCTCATTTACCCTCTCGAAGTTGTATTTGGAGTGATTCTTGCATGTTTGAGTAATCTTTATTCTGCTCATTATCTCAGCCACTGGTACACGCCCACTGCTCTGTACTTGCTTCATTTTGCTATTTTATTTTCTTAATTGGTGATAAGCCTAGGATTCGGCAGCGTCGGGTAGTCATTTTGGTGCAAATGAAAAAAAAATTGCTACTCACTAGCATGACCTGCAGCCATCCAAAGGAGGGTCGTGTAGTATTTTGGTGCAAATGAAAAAAAAATTGCTACTCACTAGCATGACCTGCAGCCATCCAAAGGAGGGCTCGACAACATCGCGTCTTTGTTGTGATGGTGTCAGCTCCCATTGGTCACTGTAGTTTTCTAACGTGGAAGTTGTTTTACATCAATATTGCGATATGTCCATTCATCTTCTTCCACTTATCCGGGACCGGTTTGCAGGGGCAGCAGTCTAAGCAGGGATTTCCAGACATCCCTCACCCTGACACTTCCTCCAACTTCCCTGGGAGGACCTCAAGGTGTTCCTAGGCCAGCTGAGAGACATAATACATAGACCTAGTGCCTTAAGTCTACCCCGGAGCCTCCTCCTGGTGGGACATGCCCGGAACACCTCCTCGAGGAGGCGTCCAAGAGGCATCTGGAACAGAAGCCCAAGCCACCTCAGCTGGCTCCTCTCAACGTAGAGGAGGAGCAGCTCTACTCCGAGCTCCTCCCGTGTGACTGTCCAGCTCATGACCATAGGTGAGGGTAGGAACGTAGATTGACCGGTAAATCGAGAGCTTTGCCTTTCGACTCAGCTCCTTCTTTACCACAACAGTCCAATACAGCGACCGCATCACTGCAGACGTTGCACAAATCCACCTGTCAATCTCACGCTCCATCCTTCCCTCACTCGTGAACAAGACCCCGAGATAGTTAGACTCCTCCACTTGAGGCAGGAACTCTCCACCCACCTGGAGAGGGCAAGCCACCTTTTTCCGGTCAAGAACCATGCCCTCAGATTTGGAAGACCTGATCCACAGGTGTCATAGATTATAACTATATAGCAGACACTAGCAATATGTCTTCTTTTAAAAATATCTACATCTTTGCTTTTAAAATTCCAAAATGCAGTTTTTGTTGTTAAATCTGCAATAAACTGACCTATAGCTTTACATAAATTAAAAAGGCGAAACAAGTATACCTAGTATACTATAGTGACAGTGGCTCAGAGGTTAGAGTAGTGGTCCTGAGTGGTCCTACTACTACTACTACTAGCTGTTGATAGAATCACATGAAGTTAGCACGTGCAAGCCCCTCCATGTAATAGTAATGACAGTTGTAGTATTTGTTGAACAGAACTTAGTACTTAGTACAAGTTCCTCAATGTAGCAGTGTTGAACAGTTATATATTTAGAACATTTAAACAGCTTTCTGCTATGTAGGGCAGTTTCCTTTACGAATTGGACTTAAGGAGTAGAATGGAAGAATCAGAACATGAATATTGAATGATTTGGGGCTGGAGCAGGTCCTGTTTGTAAGTGTAAGGTTATCGTGTAAGCCGACCCTAGTGACGACAGTGAAAGTGTCCCATACAGAGACAAGGGAGAGTTATGTGGACTCAAAGTACAGTTAATTAAGACAGTGATAGTAGAGCTGATGATACAAGCCTCTCATGTACAAGCTGCTGTTGTCTACAAATGTATAATTAACAGAGAGGATTAGGTGGGTTGTAGGGCAAGTGGGGCAGCACAATTTTTATTTTATTTATTTGTTTATTTGTTTGTTTTTTGTTACTATCAAAATTGAGATTCAGTCATTTTTAATTGTCAATAAGGTTTTATTAATATGCAGAGGTGGTTAGTACTCAGTTGTATTTATTCAGTTGCATTTACTCGAGTAACTTTTTAAAGAAATTGTGCTTTTCAGAGTACTTTTCTAGCAGCATACTTTTACTCCTACTTGAGTAATATTTTTACTGAAGTAACAGCACTCTTACTTGAATAAAAGTTTTGGTTACTTTTCCCACTGTGAGTAAATCTACAAGTGACAAAAGCTTTGACAATATGAAATAATTTGAACATTTGTGTTTCTTGCTCCTTCAGATATGATTTAATTTTTCTAATAAAAGCTTTGCAATATGAAATAATTTGAACATTTGTGTTTCTTGCTCCTTCAGATATGATTTAATTTTTCTAATTTTTTGGAAAAACGAAATCATACATTCATTAAATAATATTAAATAATATTAAATAATGCACAAAACATTCCAGATTTTGTGCATTATTTAATATTTTGTCCTTCAAATTACATTCACTTTAAATTATAAATCAGATATAATGTTCTGACAGTTACTCTTTAAGTTACTCTTAAAGTAGTAGTTAAATAGCATTACTTTTTTACTCTTACTTAAATAATTTCTTGGATGACTACTTTGTACTTTTGAAGTAACGTTACTCTTACTTGAGTACAATTTTTGGCTGCTCTACCCACCTCTGAATACATTACAGTGCTATTCTAGACTAAATATATGGACTAAACTTGCACATATTCTGCCTGCTACAGAATGAAGAGGAAGTTTTTTTCTTGGGAAGAATGTTTGAATCTCAGAGAAGTGAAGGTAAGAATAAGAGATTTATGACTTACTTCCTTTTTGTAATAGCTCAACAACCAAGTTATTGCATCTTCAATTGTATATTCACCTCATAGTCTCTGAAGAAACTGAGCCACGCCAATGTGGTCAAACTGAAGGAGGTGATCAGGGAAAATGACCAGCTCTACTTTGTGTTCGAATACATGAAGGAAAACCTCTACCAGCTCATGAAAGAAAGGTATGACATATTAACTGGCATTCATTATATAGAATACAATAATAAACAAAGAAAGCTATTTGTTTCCCAACGCAGTTCTGCCAAGACACGGTTTACAAGCCTGTCCTAAAGCCCTACATTTAACCAAATTAACTGCTCCTAAACATAATCCTAACCTTAACCTATTGTAGAATAATGTATCATTCAAAGTAAACATTTGCTAGCATTAGCCAACAATGCAAAGTGATAGTTGTGTATCAGAACTGGGTAGGGAGGGAAAAGGAGAGTAGTTTGGGTTTCAACCTCCTGTTTATTGTCTTTCTTTATTTGGTTTTGTTTTGTTAATTGCTATGGCAATGGTTGACGCTCTGGCTGAAGTCAGTAATTTTTTAGGGATTTTCTTTTTTCCAAGAGTCAGAGCTCTGTGAGGCCATCCACCTCTGGAACAAATGTCTTTATTATTATCATTATTATATTTGTTTATTGACTTTATCTACTCCTCTCCTCCCATTATCTGTTAATCTGTGTTTACCTGTCTCACATGTATCATAGAAAAGTCATGTTTAAAATGTCTGAAGTCTCAAGGCCATGTTCAGAAAATGGCCCAAGTGATTTTGAAGTCATTTTGTGGCTTTGTGTTACACATTTGACTGAGATAAGTGAAAGTATATCATTTCTTATCTATGACTCTTATCTTTTTGTATGAAAATATTATCAGATGTTGTACAGTACAGAAATGACACAGGCAATTTTAGGAGGACATCGTGGTACTAACTTTTCAACACTCATGGATAGACACTGAAAGCAACTGATTAAGTGCCTGGCTTGTAATCAGATGGACCATATATTAAAACATACTGACTTACATTGAGATGTTTAACTATGGTAAATACATTTCATTGTTAGTAGAAAAGTAAAAAGATATGGACCATTGTGAGCTGTGATGTTTTGGTGTTGATTTTTACAGAAACAAGTTGTTCCCTGAATCTGTCGTCAGAAACATTCTATTTCAGATATTACAGGGACTTTCCTACATTCACACAAATGGTAGGTGACACCAGCCAGGAGTTCAAAACAACAAAGACCTTCTGTAACGTTTTTTCAAAGTTACTGTTCCCTTTGTTTCCACCAGTGACTTGTGTAGTACGCTGAACAATAAAAGAATAACAATATTATTTGAAATGAGGGCTGAACGATTTTTTTTCTGACAAGCATTGCAATTGCAATTAGATTTGTGATTTATGTTTTAAAGTGGGACTAAATGCCAAAACCCTGCCCACAACCACATTTCAAATAGCGCTGCTAAACTGGGCAGTATCTGGAGGAGTAAAGAAGAGAGTGAGAGAGGAGGAGGGGCAGGGTCTAGAGGTATTCACCTTATTCTGGAAGTTGCCGTGGGCGCCGCCATCGTCATTACTTTGCATGGGGCTGCCGATCTTGACAGAAAATAAGTTCTATAGGGACTACAAAGCTGTTTTAAGCCTCCCAGAGAAAAGGTGCAGTGTTGACTTGTTGGTCACATGAGCATTGAACATTTTACACAAATCAATCTACTTTATATCAGATTTTAGCAGCAAAATGTTTCCCAAATTCTCCATTCGAATGAATGGGATTCCTGCTTAACAGGAAGTTCCACTACAAAGAAGGAGCAGTTTAGTACCACTTATGACAAAAGTGGGCGGGGCCGAATAAGGTCAATAACGACCAGTGTGTTTGCTCTAACAGGTATCCACACTTCAAACTCCGCCCCTGCAGCCAGGTGTTTGTCATCTGAAACACCTGGTTGTAATCAGGGCAGTCTTGTGTGATGTCACCAACTACTGGAAAGTGGAGTGGCCACTGAAGGCAGCACAAACTTATATTGAGGGATTTTTGGTCAGAAAGCTGTAAATATATGTAGTTTGCACTAAAGTTGTCAAAATGACAAGGGACAGTAGATAATGTTATTAAAACACCATATACACAGTTTAGTAGCAAAGAAAATTTGATTTAGTGTTTAGTTCCACTTTAATAATAGGATTCAGTTCAAAGTTAATTCTAAATACATCCAGAAGAGATGACAAAAAGACTGACAAACTAATACAAGAATCACAATTCAGAACATGTTTGTACAGATCTTAACTATAGGGTCAGCAGTTTTTATGCAGAATAAGAAGGAAATTATGGTACTTTGAAAATTGCAGCCTTTGTGATTTGCTAATCACCTACATTCTAATTGGAATTTTGATTTGATCGCCATTAATCCTGCAACCCTAATTAAAAGGAAAATATAAAAATAGAACTTAATACATCTTAATACAGTGGTGCAGAAACTCAACTAAAATGCTCTACTGCTCCACAAGGCATGGTCATTGCTTCATCTTTACTTTTCCTCTCTCCCTTTCCCTCTTCGTCCCTCTCTCTTTCTCCCTCTCTCTCTCTCCCTCTCTCTTTTTCCCTCTCCCTCTCTCTCTCTTCTCTTTCTTTTCTGCTGCAGAGAAGAAAAGATGTTTTCTGAGCATGAGATCAGAAATATAATGTTTCAGGTGTTGACTGGTCTGGCTTTTGTGCATAAACATGGTAAGATTCCTTTCTAACCTCTCATTTCACACTTTTATTTAAGAGGCCATATGTACCACAACACATACATTGTTACTAACCTACAGCACATTTACTTGCAATACTTATATTTGGATATCCATATTGGCTGAAAAAAAAATTATATTGAACATTCTGTTTTTGGCTGATATCTAATATGTACCAATGTATCAATATTTTAAAATCTATGGCAGGGCTCATTTTGAACATTTTTAGACACATTGTACTTATTGTATCTAGTACAATTTCTCTACTCAAGTATTGGTTGTATCAGAAATACTGTATATATTGCCTCTATCCTGTTCTGCCTTTTTTCTTCTTGTTTAGTCTTGTTCTTTTGTACTTTTAGCATTTAATGTTAAAGTGGAACATGTCCCTCCATATTTCTGCATTTGTGACCAGGACTTCATTTTGAGAAGATGCATTCACAAAAATCATATAATTTGAAAAAAAAAAAAGAGCTGTAACTGTATTCTGTAATTTGGTATCAAGACTTGAAAGGACTTGAAACTCAAAGCAGAGGACCTGACCTGGACTTGTGGAACACTGCCTTGGAACTTGAGACTTGAGACTTGGAACCAAGGTGGTGTTTTGCCTTGGTTCCACCTGTGTGTGATATAATGGGTATATGCTGTTCTCCAGGTTATTTCCACCGAGACATGAAGCCAGAGAACCTGCTGTGTATGGGCCCAGAGCTGGTGAAAATCGCAGACTTTGGACTGGCCCGAGAAATCCGCTCCCAGCCTCCGTACACTGACTATGTGTCCACCAGATGGTGAGTTATTTGCAAAGAGAAATTATTTATTACTGCCTGACTTATAGACTTATACGTACAGCTTATACACACTTCAATCCAGAATGTTAATTTTTTTGACCATTTGAAGTTTAGGTTGATGTTTATTATTAACCAGAAGCAGTTAGTACTCAGTTACATTTACTCCATTATTTTTGAAGTAACAGTACTCTTACTTGTGGTAAAGTTTTGGTGGCTCTTCCCATTGTGAGTAAGTCTACAAGTGACAAAAGCTTTATGTTGACAACATAAAATCATTTGAACATTTGTGTTTCTTGCACCGCTCCTTCAGATATGATGTAGTTTTTTCTCATTTTTTGTGTCCATCCTTTGTGCATTATTTAATGTTTTGTCCTTCAAATTACATTTGCTTAAAATTAAAAATGTTAGATGTTACGTCCTGACAGTTACTCTTTCTTGAGTAGTACTTTTCCCAAATACTTTTATACTCTTAGTTGAGTAATTTCTTGGACCATTAGTTTGTACTTCTACTTGAGTAATATTATTATACTTATATATTTCTATACTCTACCATCTCTGAGCATTTGAGATTCCAAAATTGGTCTTGTAATAAGACAAACTTTCATTGGTCGATAGTTTTACTGACTTATTATGATTATTGAACTGTCTAAATGTTAATTTGAAGATGAAGAAGAGACTCAATTAATTATTTTCTCATATTAAACCCACTGTGAGTAATCTACACACAATAATTGTAACAATATAATGTAACTACTCAAACATGTCGTGCATTTGTGTCTTTCTAACATATTGCTGTATTGTAGGTACCGTGCTCCAGAAGTCCTGCTCAAGTCCACCTCCTATAACTCTCCAGTGGACATGTGGGCGGTCGGCTGTATTATGGCCGAACTCTACACACTCAGACCTCTGTTCCCCGGAAACAGTGAAGTTGATGAGATCTTTAAGATCTGCCAGGTTCTGGGAACGCTGACAAAGGTAGGATGTACGGACCTATCTGATGTAAAATAGATGGAAGTAGGTGACTACTTGTCATGATACTAAAATCTCTAAAGAAATAGACTCCTTAGTAATTCCTATTACTAAGGAATTGATTCGATACTCAATACCAATTCTGATACCACAATAATAAAAAAAAAAAAAAAACACTCTTTATTTACACAAGAATGTGATTTCCACATTAAATCAAAGTACTTTATTTTATATTATCATGTGGTCTTATATCTGTGTAATCCCTCAGTCGTCCAGATACGTTCCATAGTGGTCCATGGGCATGTACTAGTCTATGTGTCTTATACTTGTTCTGATACAGCTCAAGATCATTCTAAAGCTATTCAGGAAAGGTTCATTTCTGTCCTGTAAATGTAAGTTTTTTGTATTGATACTTGCCCAGATCATTATCTAGTTTTAGTTCTTAAGCAATTTCATGGACCGCTACTTTGTACTTCTACTTGAGTAACATTGAAGTAACGTTATTCTTACTTGTGTACAATTTTTGGCTACTCTACCCACCTCTGTTCTCTGTGATGTTAGGTTATAAAAAGACCAGAGCAGAGGAAGACAAAATTATTTTTAAACATTGTACTTTTCATGTTATGTTTAACACTTCCTATTTGTTGTGTATTTCAGTCGGATTGGCCTGAGGGGTATAACCTGGCTTCCTCTATGAACTTCCGCTTTCCTAAGTGTGTCCCCACGAGCCTCCATAGTCTGATCCCAAATGCCAGTCACGACGCCATAGCTCTGATGAGGGACCTGCTACAGTGGGACCCCGAAAAGAGACCCAGCGCTCTGCAGGTAACATGTTTAAAGGTGCACTATGGAACTTTTCTGATATAGGGACCACTATCCTGTCTCCATCGAGATGTCATTGCTTTGCCTGGAATGTTCCACAATATGGCACTAAATGTATCTGCCTCTGTGGAGTTATTAATCGATTAATAACTGACATAATTTTGTAATCGATACATCAGTAATTACATGAAAATGACATGAAAAATGAGTGAGAAGAATCGTTAGTTGCCCTACTGTGGAGACTCCACTCACTAAAATACATACCTTAGAACCTTCCAGGTTCTCAATAACATCTCCATGGACACAAGCATATGGCAGACCCTTTACAAGAAAAGTGACATAACTGCCTTTAAATCACAGGCAATATTTACAATTCTGAAGTAAAAACATGCAAATCTGCAAAACATTTCCCACTTCTACCCCCAGCAAATCATGCAAATGTTGATGCTTAAATCCCAGTTAGGGAAATGAATACTGTTGTTGTGTCGCTTAGTGGGTGAAGTGTCTTACTCATTTTTTTTCATATTGATTTTTAATTTTAAAAAAATCATTTTTTCAATTAGTATTCTAAAAAAAAGTATGTATTTTAGATTTAACATAAACAAAATAGAATTTAAGTCACATGCTTTTACTGACAGAGGAAAGTCCCAAGCTGATAACTGACCATTAGACAGAACTGAAACTCAATATTCATTCAAATGTAATTATTGGCCAGTCCTAACCTCTTGTATTGCAGGCTCTCAGATACCCATACTTCCATGTGGGAGTTTCAAACGTTAAAGTCCAGGCGAAGTTTCTGGAAGAGAGTGTTCAGCCTCTGTCTCTCTGTACGACCCACCCGGACTCTTCTCGTGACCAGGTTAAATCTCCTACAGAGACAGAAGAGTACAGACCTCCTCCTCTGCAGCCTCTCCAGCCTCTGCACATCATACAGCAAGAAACTTACAAAGAAGAGGAGCCACTCAGCCTGGTCAAAAACAGACAGCAGCAGGTGAGTGGGCATATGGGATTAGCTCAACAGCACTGGCCATATTTACATGCACACTGGAAATCATTATCAGATCTCTGCAGTGATCAAATTATTGAAATGTCACATAAACTGTGGTCACATGCACAATAAAATTGGAATATTGTCAAATTTTGGAGTTATACATTTTTGGAGTTTGTTTCATTCACACGTTGCTCTGTTTCACCTTGTGATGTCATTTAACGGTAGTTTTTTAACTGCTATTTTTAGCCTCAATTGAACGGCTTTACTCTTCGCTACTTTAGCATAACCTTAAGTTGTTGCTTTTATTTTATAATATTTTTGTTTTACCTTTTGTTCACTTGAGATTATCAATAGAAAGCCTCTAAGGAGTGTAGCCATTTCAACAAGGCTTTAAAAACATTGCTATAACTTTAAAGTTGTGAATCCAGGGCTGAAATTATCAGAATTATTCAAGTGAAGGTGTATGGAGTTTAAAAATACAGTGGAGCATTTCCTTTATTACCACTTGATGACATCACAAGAGTGTTGAGGGAGGAACTTAAATATGCAGGAATTGTGTGTTAAACCTGTGTGAATGAAATAAAACACAACTCCAGATATGTTGAGGAAACAATGCAATATAGGCCCTTTAAAATTACATGTAAACAGCAAAATCATCTTATTTCTTTCTTATTTCTTTAATAATCAGATTTGGGTGAGCAACTTAATTATACTTTGTCTTTCAAAGTGCAACAGTTATTTTAAAACCGACACCTGTCACCATGTGTTTTTGATGATCATATTTTGGATTTCTTTAACTATATGATCTTAATCTTAATTTCTTTTATGTCATAGCCTGCCAAAGCAGTTCACACCGGAGCAAAGAACAGCACCACCCCCAGTGCCCGAACGGGGCGTCGCAGATGGAGCCAAACTTCTTCTAAATCAATGGACAGCTTTGATAACACAGACAAAAAACCCACTATTAACTCTCGAAAAAACAGGATGCTGGACAGACAGTAAGAAGATATGTTATCAACCCCTTTATATATTTGTTATACTTGTCTCTATGGCAGGGTTGTCATCATCATACAAAAATTTCAAACTCGATTTCAGTAATAAGGACTAGATTCAATACCAATTCCAATAAGACAATGATAATAAAAAACAACATTAAATTGTAGTACTTTCTTTTATATTACTATGTGGCCTTATATCTATGTAATCCTCAGTCGTCCAGGTAGGATCCATAGTGGTCCATGGGTGTATAGTAGTCTCATATGTGGTCGTACACTTCTTATACGTTCTGATACAGCTCAAGATTATTCTAAAGCTGTTCAGGAAAGATTAATTTCTGTCCTTTGAATATGACTTTTTTAGTATGGATACCTTCTCAAATGAGAGTATTCCATATGGAGATGTCGTTGCTTTGCCTGGACTGTTCCACTGTATGGCATTAAACATATCTATCTCCAGTGTTGGGATGTGATATGGATTCAGAATGCAAATTTTGAGTAACTATATCCTGGTACAGTTACTTTTTCATTTGGTGATATTCAAAGTGCAGTTACTTTCCTAAAATCAAAGGAATTCATGGTAGTACTTGATCACAGAATTTAGGCTGCAAACTACATGGTATTATTTCAAAGTATGCTTCCCATCACTGACTATCTCCATGGAGACAAGCAGTTGACAGTATTAGGTTAAGTAAGTCACAGGTCAGATCTGTGGAGAGGCAAGCCCACTCACTCACATGTTTTTCAAGGTATTCTTTTTATCTGTAAAAACACCTGTAATTGAAGCTGAATGCTACCTCCATGGAGACAAGCAAGTGACAAACCCTGCACCAGAAATGTTACAGAGTGCACCTTTAATATAACATAAATAATAACATGTCTCTTGTGTTAATGCAGGATTTCGAGTGCATCTTTAAAGCAACAGACCAATTCCCCAGTGAACAAATCTGAGTCGACAGTTTTATCGGCAAAGCAGCACTACCTGCGTCAGTCCAGATACCTCCCGGGTGAGACCAAATAAATAAAAAAAACCCAAATACTTTATCTTGTTTAAGTCTAAGCAATGTCATTTTTAATTTGATCAATATTCATTTCAGGTGTAAACCCAGAAAGCAGTTCTAAAGAGAGACAGAAATGCAACAAGAACCAGTTTGGAAGCTCCGGTTCATGTAAAACCAGGGGACAAGAATCTGACTTCAGTATAGGTAAGATTAAAATTGAATTTAGGGTCTCATATTAAAGTTCAGTAGTAGTTTAAAGGTTCATTATCAATCAGTCAATAAGTATGATTTTATTTGTAGTGTTTTATTTGTGTATTCATAATAATAGAAAGCTCAAACAAAAGTCTCAACAGGTAGGGTCATCAGATCTAGTGTCAGGGCAGTGTGGGGTGAGGAACAGCCCTCAGGACAAAAGTATCCCTCGTTTCTGTCCTCTGTATCCTACAGCATCACAGCAGTGTCCAGGGGGAGTCAGGGGAACTCTGGAGTCACAACAGGAAAGCCTCTCCTAAGCCTCTCTCTCTCCGCTGTTGTTTTCGGACGGTGATGAGACAACCATTCCCTCGTGTTTCCTCTGAAACGTCTTCTGCCATATTTGTTGTAGACTGTCAGTTGCATTTGTGTAAAAAGTCTGTAGCATTTCAAAACTAGCTGGCCAACATAGCTATCTCCAAGCATGGTTACCATGAATACAGGAAAACCAAACTATCCCAAAATATTAAGTTAAAAATGTAAGATTAAAAACAATAAAAAAGTTTAAAACTGTATGTTTAAAAACTGCTCAGTGTGCCAGCAAGCCAGCCACAAGAGCAGCCAACCAAGACCATGGCAACCACAGAAGAGTTCTTTGTCACTTTTTGGTGGAGGGTCAGTCTTATCTCCATGGAGATGTCATTGCTCTGCCTAGAATGCTCCACAGTAGGGTATTAAACATATCTTTCTACATGATGACAAGTAGACCAAGTGACAGGACAGTTCTGTGGAGAACATTCCAGGCAAAGAAAATACATCTTCACAGAGAAAAGCAAGTGCCGTAACTTCCACGAAAAAAGTTACATACTGCACCTTTAATTATCAAAAGTGTAGAGGTGATACCCATGTCTTTCTTTAGTACAGATTCGTTCTTGTTTTTGGGAGGAGTTACATATTCTAGGGGGGATGGTTGACTTTACGTGTATCTCAATTTGTTTCCAATCTCTTTGACCGATGTAATGGACACCACCCCCTGGTTTGTTTGGCTCACTGCCTTTTGTACTGATTTCTCTCCGATTTGTTTCAGTTGACCTGTCTGCTGCCATCAACTTGAAAAAAGAGTTGACGTTAACAACATCCAAAAAGGACAACTCATACAAGCTATTTATCTCCAATGAAGGTATTATTAATTCATTTACATTAAAGTGCACATGGTTTCATTTTCTAATTATGACTTGGTTTGGTGGGATAGTGCCTGTGGTAAATATTTATCACAGTTTTACAACCAGTCAGTTTGTGGATAAAAAGTTGTAAGAAAAGTACAAAGAAGTAGCGTTGAGTTCTAAAACAGAATCCCTCTACACATGTCTTCAACACAGAAAATTCCAACCAAAATGCAGGAACAGTAAAATGTTTCAGAAATGGAACCTGGCATATGCGCGTTAACTTATGCACTTTTTTTGTTTTTTGTTTTTTTAACACATTTTTAAACATTATTTCTACAATATTGACTCTCTTCTGTTCTCCAGATGAAAATAGATGGAACAGCAAATCCTTCAGCAGTGAAACTCCAAAATCAAATCATATTTTGAAGTCTACATTTGGTCGTAGCTCAAATCTCGCCCCGGTGCACGGACGAGTGGACTGGACCGCCAAATATGGAGGAGGATATCGATAACTGCATACATGCGATGGTTTAAAGACAATAGACTGGGCATGATATAACCCCCAACCGGTTATTTTTAAAATACCATGGTTCAAATTAATTTGACAAAAGATACATATTTAAATAAGAATAATATTGCGTAACTTTAAATGAAGACTTTTCTATTTTAATCAAGAGGTTCCCTGAATATTGAGCTGTCTTGTCATGTAGCAGCAGATAGAGCTACTGCTGAAGGAAGAGGGGAGTTTGAAAGAAAATTATGTAATTTCATGTAATCTGATGGTATTTTGGGATAAAAAATTCAAATTTCACCAGCCTTTACAGTTGTAAAATGATGGCACATAGCCTTGCATTATCATTGATTATTTCCAATATTAATAATAGGCCATTATTTAACAGCTGCACTTATGACATGGTTTAATAATGTGTGTCATGCCTCTAGTCAAATAAATAGTGGAGCCCCAGCTCTCTGCTGCCCCCCTGTGCTCCGCCCCTGCTCTCCAGCACAGCCACTGTACTGGCTTTGAACCTGTAGCCTCACACTGGACTGTGACGCTCATAATAGACTTGAGGATAAAACTTTTGGGAAGACGCGGAAAGACGTATTATTTGCACTACTGTTTAAAAGCTCAAGTCCGTGATTAGGAGTCGGATTATCAAAAATTAAGTAACTAAAAGCTTGTGTGGTGTAGAACATCTTTATGAGTTCCTAACTGTTCATGACGTTTTGGATTCCTCAGTACATACTGTTAATGAAGCACACATAAACACATACATATAAAAATAATCCACAAACATAATAAATTGCTGGGCTCCTCATTAGTAGTAGTTTGTGGTCCAGACCTCATGGACCTCAATACTGAGGCCACACCTCCAACCAGAAAAGTTACAGTGTAACTTTGCGCTGCTCTTTAGTTTGCATGTATCCTAGAGAGTAATCTACATTCAAAACATGGCCGCACTTTACCATAAGAATGTCTACTTTAGTGTTTTACTCCATTTCTTTGTGATTAATTGAAGTTCAAACTGCCCTAAAGACTCATGGGAAGTCTCAAATATTGCACTTTTGCCAAGAACTAAATAGGAGACGTGTTGTTTGAGCACAGAGCCTTAATCCACAGGACCTTTCCCATGTTCAGCCCCTCATAAATCTCAAGGCATGTCAGCCATGTGTAAACAAGCTATGGTTTAATAAAGTCAATATTTTAAGTATGTGTGTTTATTTGTTTGAAGCAATGGCATATTATGTGGGTTATAGTAAAAAATATGGACAAAAAATAATAACTTTCTTAGCTTGGAAAAACAATCCCTACATATTAAACAAAGACCAACTTAAACAGTGACAAAAATTATGCCTACCTGGTACACAGTAGCCAAATATTACAATAAAAATGTAAGTAGAAAGCATTAGAAACTGTGGTAAAATATATAAAATACATGCAAAATTGAAATGATTCTGGGAATGAATGAAAACCAAAAATCCACTTTTAATACCAGCAGTTGATAAAGTGCAAATACATTTTACATATCTAATATCAAAATATAGTCCAACACACAAATTTAAAGCAGTCAAGCAGACTGTCTATAATCCCAACAGCTATGAATATACAAAATTACGAAATTTTGAAGATTTTATTATGAACATAATAAAATAATAACAACAGATATAGTTCATGATTGGCAGTGATTAAGAGAGGAATGTCTCGACAATTGTATGAGAAGCAGAGGTGGATATTTTTGAAAGAAATAGAACAGTAACACATATAATTTCCCCTTGAAAATGGATAAAGGACATGTCTGATTCTGAAATGGCATTAATAGTTTAAAGTGGAACCAAACACTAAATCAACTTTTTTTGGCTACTACACTGTGTATATGGTCTTATATAATAGTATGATCTACTGTTCCTCTACTGTTTGGCAATGTTAGTGCAAACTAGGTAAATTTGCAGATTTTTTGTCAAAAATGTCTAAAAATGTATGAAAAATGGGTGTGTCTTGGCTCCAGTGGCCGCTTCCAACTTCAAGTACTTGGTGACATTACGAAAGACTGCCCTGATAAAAGCAAGATGTTTCTGGTTACAAACACCTGGCTTCAGGGACAGAGTTTGAAGTGTAGATACCTGTTAGATCAATCACGCTGTTTATGTCCAGTCCCTGCCCCTCTCTTCTTTAGTGATCCAGGCACAGCCCAGTTTAGCAGCTCTATCTGAAATGTGGTTGTAGGCGGAGTTTAGGTGTTCAGTCCCACTTTAACAATACTATAGTTTTTCTTCCATTTGAGAAATACCATTTTAAAGTAAAATTGGTTAAAGTAATTTTCCCCCTATTCTCTAAATATATTGATGCCCTTTTGTGTTTGTTTTAATATAGTTTGGAAACACCAGGATTTGTTTTTTTTTCATCAAAGTCATAAATAAGTTCGCTTATTTCTTCTTACTTATAAGAGTAAGAGAGTAATTATTGTATTGCTATTTATAGTTATTTTTTCTTGTACTAATGTTATTTCAAATTTAGGAACATATTTGGTAACTATCAAGATTGTATCAAGATTGATGTGTCCGTTTGGACGCTGACGTAATAATCTTCAGCACCATTAACGCACTGAAACAAGACACACACAAACAAAAAAATCAGAATTCTTCCACAATATGGTGTAAAATAATCGCTCGTCTATAATACAATACCTTAAAATCATCATAAAACCAGCAGGCATAAGCTTAAAGGAGTTCAGAAATCGTATCCCCATGACCACCGCTAACGTCCCAGAGGTACCTGTCAAAAAGTCAGGTCAAAATTAGCAGAGGGTAAATAAAATGTTTATGAATCGTTTTAATAATTAAAAATTTTACCTAATGAAATCCACATATTGTTTAGATATGCACCCAAAGCAGCCAACAAACCAAAGAGGAGTCCAGCAGCTAGGGATGTGGTACTTCCTGTGTAGGAACAATAATTAAAGGTGTACTATGTACCTTTCCTGGTATTCTCAATAGAAATAAAATAAGCCTTTACTGTCTCCAAATTGAGAAATTTATCTTGGACATCAGGGGCACAATGAAAATAGACAACTACCAAACACAATTTCATACATCATACAGTACTCAATACATCCATTCCTCTAAGCGAGAGATACACAATCCACAGAAAAACCCCCCAAAAAAACCCAACAAAAACAATATTACTTTTCCGAGAACGTTCCACAGTATAGCATTAAACCTATCAATCTTGCATTTATTTAACTGCGCCATTTCTAACGTTAAAAAAGTACCTTAAAAACATGCATTCTTACTGTGAGTGGGCTCGCTTTTTTCACAGATCTGGCATAGCCCGCTTGTCTTAGTTTAATGCCATATTGTGGAAAACACTAACAGTATCATCTCCATGGAGATAGGCAGGTGGCCAGTAAAGTTATAATGTGCAACTTTAACTTTCTACAAAGTTAGTAGTAGCTTAGTTCAGTGGAGTAAAAACCAGCTTTTGAGTTTGTAATTATTAGATTGTAAAGTAGGTCTATGTGGTGTTATTAATATATTGTTTTACCAATCAAGGACAATCATAATTTGTGTTGATTTATTTGACTACTTGTTTAAAAGAGAAAATAGTTGAGAAATTGCGTTGCGATGCTGAACAAAAATGATATAAATGTGTGTACCTGCTTTTGCAAAACCAATGATTCCTCCTGCAGTCACTAAAGCAGCGTAACACAAACCAACGCGGTCTGCAGCCATGGTCCAACACTTCACCCGGACTGCGTGGAAATCAGGAAATAAAACAGGACTTACAAAAGAATTTCCAATGTAACTAAATTTAACAATGAAAACAAGTATAGAGACATTTTAATATGAGGGATTGTGACTTACAGAATATTTCCAGAATCGTACAGTTTGGAAGTTTGTTTTGGTTTTCTGGCTCTTCCTTATTCCTGACTTCTTCACAATAGTTTGCAAACTGCTTAACTCTGAGACGCCCTCTGCTGTCAACTCAATACCATGCGACTAATGTGTACAAATGTGTTGTTTATGGTAAGAATTAAACATAAATATTGAGAAAAGTCTTTGCATACACTACCAGTCGAAAGTTTGGATAGACTTCTTAATTTTATTTTTTTTCTTGATTTCCGTGATTATTTACATTACAGATTCTCATTGAACACACAGGAATAAATAAAATGGTTTATTGCCAAATGTATTTAATGTTGTATGATCAAGGTGGCAATTAAAGGTGTTCTATGTAACATTTCTGGAAAAAGGGTCTGCCACCTGCTCATCTCCACTGAGATGTTTTTACTGTGCCTACTTAACTGTGCATACTAGAATGGCATTAAACCTTTCCATCTCCATAAAGACAAGCAGGTGACGAGGCATGCCTACAGATTTTAGCAATAAAAACACCTGTAATTGAATAAATACTTATTTGATAAATTTAATGTCATAGTGTGAAATATTCCAGTTAAAGTAATAACATCTCTATGGAAACAAGCAGGTGGAAGACCCTCCACCAGAAAGGCTTTAAAGAAATACAAGACAGAAAACAATGTAAAGCATGGTCTTTGTATTATAATAAACTTTATTTTAAGCAGATGATTTTATTTGGCAGAACCTTTTTTCTTCTTCTTCTTGGGTGGTTTGCTCTCGTCTTCAAGAATCACCTCCTCCATCACTCGCACTTTCTTTGGCCTCAGCAGATCACTGGGCACTTCAATATACAAGAAAAGAAAAGGTTTAGATTTCATGTATTTAGAACAAGTATAGCAAACTAGTAATGGTGAGATTCATGATTTACTATTAGAAAAAACCTGTGTTTAAGGGTTTGACTGAATTAATCATGTAAGACATACTGTGCTTGTGTCTGTTACATAGTTATAATCTATGACACCCGTGGATCATTACGTTATCATTTGGACATTTTAAATCGCAATAGTCATCTAAAATGATTTAATAAAAGAAACAAGTCCGCTGATTTCCATGTTAGAAAACGGTGCCCAATAGAAGCTGACGTCACCGGAAACATCATCACCTCTGAGGTCAATGAACTTTTTAGAACTTTTAACAGAATACTTATTTAAGCAGAATAAAGCTGCTTTAATAAGTATCAATAATAAAAATGTATTTGTGCTAATTTCTCCAATACCTGAGGGGCCACAGTGAAGCAAAGTCATTGATATGAACTGTATTTTTCACAGACATATGTTGATTTAATAAAAACACTATAGCTGTTTTTTACCTTTAGATGTTGTAGCTTCATCTTTAGTTTCCTCTTTGGTCTTTAGTGATGTTGGTTTCCAAACAGCTAAACAGGTGAGTCGAGCCGATGTGTTCACTTCCCCGAGAAGAGTGGGAGATTCTAGCACCTGTTTGGAAATATACAGTATGTGATCATCAGCATCAGTAATTGTGACACACCGTATTGGCATTGACGGTTATTATCTATAATTTTGTATCTCGATTCCTAATTCCAAGTTATTCTGTAAATGAAATATGCACCTCTTTTAGCTGCAGTTTCCACATTTTGATGAATCCGTCGTTTGAAGCAGTCACCAGTACAGTGTAATCCTCCCAACTAAAACTGTCCACTGCTTTTACCCTGAAAATAATAAGATAACAGGTTCCATGGAGATCTTATTGCATTGCTCTGAATGTTCCACAGTGTGGCATTAAACTCCTATCGCCATAGACAAGCAGGTATACCAATCAGATGAGTGAAAAGGAGATCCTGCTAATTTCAAGGTAATTTTTAGCAATAAAAATAGGTGTAATTGTAAAAAAAAATTCTAAACAGACAAACTTAAAGCCACAGCATGGAACATTCCTGGCAAAGTGATAACAACATCTCCTAAAATTTATTTAAAACTCACCTTGTTTCATGAGCCTTGAATTCACAAACCCATTTTTGTTTTTCAATGTCACACAATCGTACAGTTTCATCGTCTCCTGCAACAGCCAGGACTGAATTCTGGGGAAATTTAAAATCATAAATGTATTCATTAGAAAGACAAACCTGACAATGTGATAACTATACTACTATAAAGGTTACTCCTGGTTAAGTCATTGTTCAATTTTGACTGTTTGGCCAATTGATTATTCATTTTTTTATTTCATTCAACAAAATTGTTTATTAAAATTTTACAAAGACAAACAGGAAAATCGTGATTTTTATAGACCAATTATGCATCCTTATGAAACCTTATGATACATGTATTAGGTAAATAAGAAACAGTCTCTATGCATTAACATACACTTACATTTATAAAGTTGATAGAGAAAATCCTTTTTGGGTTGGCCATGGTTCCTGTCACTGAAGCCGTTTGAGTGTCGAAAATGTCCAATTTATCGTCTATCACAACCACGTATCTGTCGCCCTCTGGTGACCACCGGACAATATGTGCATCTGAGAAGAAAAAGTAAAGAAAAATTGTTACCGTCTGATTCAGTTATAAAAAAAAAAAGAGCAAATAATAACATTTTTAAAATGCTTTACAAAATTACTTTTTTTGATGTTTTTGATGAAGGCTGAACGTCCAGTGATGAGATTCCACGTTCTACAAAAACAGAGACACCATCTTTTATTTACAATACTAATAAAAGCTTGATAGATCTACTACTGAAGCCAGAGCAACCCTGAAACGGATTAATATAATATCCAACAATAATAGCAGGACCAATCACCTACACAGGTATGCACCGAGAGAGGTATCAGCGCCAATCCAGGAACTTTTGCTGGACCGGGTTTCCATGATAGATATTGTTTCAGCCAATATCCTGACCTGGTTGGTCCTTTAATTGGATGTAATAAAACTTATAGGCTGAGGTTGAGTTAACACAGGTGGAGCTATTTTGTAAGGTGTATGGTCTGTCCCCTAACTTTAATCACTGTATTTCAAATTTAATCCAAGCATCTTTTTGCAGCCAAACTAAATTTTAAAAAATCCTATTGATAAATTGTTTTGATGAATCAATATTTTTGGCTTCGGACACAAAAACTACACCTTACCTGAGTGTCTTGTCTGTGCCGACCGAAAGTGCAAGTTTCCCTGAAGGATGAACAGACAGGGACGAGACAGAGCCCCTAAAAAAAAAAAGAAAATAATATGTCATTATGTACCAATGTAAAGAATATAATTTGGAGATTTTTTAATTACTAATTATATTTTCACATTTATGTAAAATCTGCCCCAGTACTTAACTGACTTGTGAGCTTTGATGGACTTCAGACATTCCCATTTCTTGGTGCTCCAGACACAGATGAGTCCGTCTTCAGCTCCACTCAGTAAATGAGACGAACCGTAAAACTCCAGACACACGATTGTACCTAGAACGAAAAAACACTGTCAAAAAAGTCATACAATATCAAATGTGTAATATTCTGCAGTTCATGTGTGTGTGGATACAAAAAACTAGCAAAAACTGTTATCACGATACTAAAATCTTGATTTTTGACAATAAGGAATAAACTCAATACTCATACAGATTCCGATACGATGATAATAAAAAACAATAAAAAATGTTTTGTCATGTCATGTCATTTTCAACATTAAATTGTTGTACTATCTTTTATATTACCATATGGCCATCTGTGTAATCCCTCAGTCGTCCAGGTAGGTTCCATAGTGGTCCATGGGCGTATACTAGTCTATGTGGTTTTGATACAGCTCAAAATCATTCTAAAGCTATTCAGGAAAGGTTCATTTCTGTCCTGTGAATGTGACTTTCTTAGTATCGAAAATCATTCTAAAGCTATTCAGGAAAGGTTCATTTTCTGTCCTGGAATGTGACTTTCTTAGTATCGCTACCTGCTTAAATGAGGTAGTAGTTTCAATACTAGTTTGCATGTACTGATCATTATTTTATATTTTGTTCATTGTAAACTGCAATATTGATCTAAAACAGCTTCATAATAGAAACGGGTGCATTGACCTCTTGTTCAAAATTTCAGACTGACGTTCATAATGACGTTTCATTGAAGTAAACAGTGGACATGTGCCAGTTTTTATTGATGAAAAATGGATACAGAACATTGTTGAAACCTAAATGTTTGACTCGGACTCTGAATTGTTTTTAAGTCGCAAGCAGAGGTGGGTAGTACTCAGTTACATTTACTTGAGTAACTTTTTTAAAGAAATTGTACTTTTCAGAGTACTTTTCGAGCAGCATACTTTTACTCCTACTTGAGTAATATTTTTTGGAAATAACAGTACTCTTACTTGAGTAAACATTTTGGTTCCACTTCCCACTGTAAGTCTACAAGTGACAAAAGCTTTATGTTGACAATATGAAATGATTTGAACATTTGTGTTTCTAGCACCACTCCCTTAGATAAGATTTACTTTTTTCATTTTTGTGTTTATTCTTTTTAAAATGGTAGGTTTTGTGCATTATTTAATGTTTTGTCCTAAAGTACATTAACTTTGAATTATAAGTCAGATGCTACGTTCCAACAGTTCCTCTTACATGAGTAGTAGTTTTCTCAAATACTTTTTTAATCTTACCTCTCAAGTAATTTCTTGGACCACCAATTTGTACTTCTACTTGAGTACAATTTTGAAGTACTTTTACTTGAGTATAAATTTTAACTACTCTACCAGCTCAGGTCACAAATCAGTACAGAAAATTACAACTAATAAAATAATGATAAAGGAGCACTACAACAAAAGTTCATAAAAGTCTATTTTAAACAATACATCCCCTTTAAACTCACCGTTGTGATGCAGCAGTGCCCCATGCTCCACTCTCTTCTTCAGGTCGTACAGTTGAATGGTTTCATCTTTGCTCCCGGTGACGACAAATCGTTCACTGGAGGCAATGGCCGAGATGGAGGCTGTGTGAGTGTGATGGGTGAAGTCTGCCTCTGCCCCCCACTCCTGAAAGAGAAGACGACACAACTGGAATTAATATAGTCTTACTTTAGACATAGTTCAGTAGTGATTTAAAGCAAGTTGTTGTTTAAAGGGCCTATATTATACAAAATTGACTGTTGTGAGCTTTAAGCCATGTTCTTACCTCATCAAAAACACACCTGGTGTTGTGTTTTGTTTCATTCACACACCCTAAATAATCCTTATTTAGGGCGTTTATTGTTCATCTGCAAAGCTGAAAATGCTCTGTTTCACCTTATGATGTCATGAAGCAGTAGTTTTCAAGTTAACAACTACCATTTTCCTCATTTCAGTAGAGACTGGCAGTTCCAGGGCTGAAATTATCCAAATGATTCTAGTGACAGTGTATGGAGTTTAAAAATACAGTGGAGGGCTTCCTCACCACATGACATCACAAGTTGGAACAGTGTTTTCTGTTTAAGAGAAGAACTCAGCCTAAATATGCAGGGTTTGTGTGTTAAACATGTGTGAATGAATCAAAACATAACTCTGGGTATGTTTTTAATAAGGAAACAACATTATAACATAACATAGAAAACAGTGTAATATGGGCCGTTTAATGTCTCCAGGCTGATGAAATATAAATGAGAACTTTATAATACAGGACATTGACGGTAAATGAACTATGAACTTTTTTCTATTGGTCTGTATTAAATATCATTGAATGCTGAAATCATCTGACATTCAACAATAAGTAGGCAACCAAGTTTTTGTTACTGGATAACCCCTTCTCTATCCCCATCCTAGATGAGGCCCCCTCTACCCCTCTTGAGTGGTCAAATGAATGCCAGTGAATGAATGTCAGTCCTGAAAATCTGATCCTAACTGATACTAAAACTAGTATTGAAACTAGATACTCATTTGAGCAAGTATTGATACTAAAAAGTCACATTATCAGGATAGAAAATAACCTTTCCTGAATAGCTTTAGAATGATCTTGAGCTGTATCAGAACTGGTATAAGACACATAGACTAGTATACACCTATGGATCACTATGGAACCTACTGGACGACTGCGGGATTAGTGGATTGCATAGATATAAGACCACCTGGTAATATGAAAAGGATGATGCTATGATTTAATGTTGAAAATCACATTCTATTGTCTAAAGGAAAAGTGCTTTTTATTGTCATCGTAGTATCGGAATCGGTATCAAGTCTATTCCTTAGTATCGAAAATAGAGTTTGGTCCTGATTTAGAGCTGATTTAATCCTGCATACATCTACAGCCTGCCTGTCCATGGGAATGAATCTCTCCTCTTTCATCGTTTGATTTTCTAACTTAATAAAATAAACCGAATGGAATACCAGCTTTTACCCGAGAAAAAAGTAGGTAGTGGACCTTACACTAGAAAAGTTCCAGAGTGCACCTGTAGTCCTCCACCAGAAAGCTACATAATGTACCTTCAATCGACATAATGACAAAATACATAAGCAAACTATTAATGCCATTGCTCTAATCTTACCTTATCGTCAGTTTTCACTCTGTAACCGCACACCACTTGTTCGTAACTCCCTGCGACTAGCTCCAACACTGCCGCCATGCTTTCTGGCTAAAATACTTAAATATTCCAGATTATAATTACGATCAATATGTTACAAAACGTCCAAAACTAAGACAAATAATCGAAAACAACATAAGATACAAGAAAGACCCTATTAAACTGTTTAAATGAGCATATGTATATTTTTCTCTCAAAGCTAACAACTTCCAAAACATGCGGCATCGGCACATGCGCAGTAACCTTCTTCCTCAAAGTGGGCGGGTCTGTGCCCTTCAAAATAAAAGGTTTAGGGAGGATTTCTTCTATTTTTCTTCATTTTCTTTCATGAATTTTATCTTATATTTCTTTTTGTCAAATAAAATATAACAGCTATTTATTTAAAAAGAAAATTATCTTGGCTTTTCCCAAATTTTTAGTTTTGTTTTGGCATTGTTTTGTTTGATATAACCCTACACAAGTCAAGTCACGGTAAATAATTCAGTCAAAATTAAATTAAAAGATACCCAGAAATTGCGATTGAAAGAAACATATAATTATTTATTCGACATTTAAAGGTCCTATATCACGCAAACTTGACAAATATAAGCTTTTAGCCATGTTGGAATGCTGTTACCTCATCAAAAAGATACATGGAGTTGTGTTTTGTTTCATTCACACATTGTTGAGTAATCCTGTATTATTAGGCTATCTACACTGTCAAAGTTCAAAATGCTCTGTTCAACCTTGTGGCGTTAACAAGTGGTAATTTTAAGTTAACAGCTATTTTTAGCCTCAATCAAACGGCTTTATGCTACAATACAATACAAGTTGTTGCCTTAAAAAGTTTTAACAATAGCTGTTGGCTATTCCAGGGCTGAAATTATCCAAATGATTCTAGTGAAGTTGTATGGAGTTTAAAAACACAGTGGAGGACTTCCTCTATTACCACATGACATCACAGGGTGGAACAGAATGTTTTAAGTTTTAGAGAAGAACTCATTCTAAATATGCAGGGTTTGTGTGTTAAACATGTTGAATGAAACAAAATACAACTCCGGGTTGTTTTTGGTGAGGAAACAAATATATCTTAATATGGTCCCGAGACGGAGGAGGGTGCGTGGCATTTCATTGGCTGGTTTCGTGCACGGGGTTTATTTGACGCTGCAGACAACTGTTCACATCCAGGACATGCAAAAAGTTTGAGCAAAGTACATTTCCACACAGAGAAGAAACATGTCCAGACGGTATGTTTTGTCCAACTTTTCCACTTTCTATGTCATATAACGAGTAATCTTCTAGTCTAGTCTTTTGTATTTGATGTAAACATTAGAGACGGTGTAACGTGACACCTTGCCCTATAATCCGAAAGTCAAACAGTTAACAATGTTATCTTGCAAATATAATGCTATGATGATCCCCAGGCTTCAGTGAACAGCTGCTACTTCAGACGTGTTGCTACAAAGGATAGAAAGATATTTGTAGAGGCATGCAACTGCAACCAACAAAACCTGACAATAATTAGTGTGTGTTAAAGTGTGTTAAAATAATGTGATTTGGTAATATATTTTATAATAATAATAATAATAATGCATTTTATTTATAAGCGCCTTTCAAAGCACCCAAGGACACTGAACAAGATAAAATAAGATAAAACATATAAATACAATAAAAACATAACAAAAAACTGTGTATTGGTATAAATAGAGAAAAAAGGCGTAACTGTATGACTACATGTTCCTTCCTGTCATTTGCTTCTTACTCAGAAATTTCCCCTTGTAAAATTTGCAGAAGTTGATTTTAATATCCACCTGCTTGTCTCCATGGAGATGTTATTGCTTTGCCTGAAATGCTCCACAGTATTAAATGTATCTACCCTGCATTCATTCAGTTTATTCTGTATTCAGTTGTTTTTATAGCTCAAAAATACATTGAAACCAAGCATTCTCAATGTGAGAATTATCACCTCTCCACAGATCTGACCTGTATCTTGGCCTGGTTGCGTCATTGTCTCCATTAAAACATATACATATACATGTATATGTATACATATGTGTTTAATGCCTATGGCAATAAAAACAATGAGGGAATATCATGTTGAAAAGAAGTGGGGCCAGTTTGGTGCAGAAGTTGTTTCTGTTTTCCCTATCACATGTCTGAACTATTGTATTGGGTCTTTCAACAAAAGGACAAGAAAGCTGAGATGAGAAAGAGTAGATGCAGGATTTGAAAACAACCAAATTATTGGTGCTCCAAAACCACCGGATTAATTAGTTACACATGTTTTTGAGGCACAGTAATAAAACCTGTCTTTTTTCTTTTTAGTGGAGATGCCAGTGAAGAGCTAACAGAAGTGCTCAATGAGCTCTGGCGTCTTGATACCAACCGGCTCAAACCAGGAAAAGACTACATCATCTCTCTACAAGTACTAAAATATTATTACTAACTTGTGTTGTCATGATACTAAAATTTCAAAATCGATACCAATGAATAGACTTGTGATTTCAACATTAAATCGTAGTACTTTCTTTTATATTACCATGTGGCCTTATATCTGTGTAATCCCTCCATCATCCAGGTAGGTTCCATAGTGGTCCATAGGTGTATACTAGTCTATGTTCTGATACAGCTCAAGATCATTCTAAAGCTATTCAGGAAAGGTTCATTTCTGTCCTGTGAATGAGACTTTTTTAATATTGATACCTGCTTAAATGAGTATCTTTTTTTTTTTTTTTTACTAGTGTTCGTATCAATTAGTATCTCATTTTTTATACTTTTGACAACCCTATTACTAATACTATCTGTATGGCTACAATACATGAAATCATCCATGCTATCATTGCACAGGAAGTAACATGAGCAGTGCAGTTTATAAAGGCAAGAGAAGTGCACCATAGCTACAATCCTCCAGCTAAGGTCCTGACCAAGCCTAGCTCAAGATCTGGAGATGGGTCCCACTGCTCCTGACAGGCTGCCCCACCAGCATTGAAGGATGGGTCAAATGCAGATGACA
>KN474361.1:114505-124764 GCA_000787095.1 Periophthalmodon schlosseri
GCACTGAAGAACGCCAAAGCAGCAGGAGAAACCTCAAAAGTCAGGAGGATAGAACGAGGGCTCAAGGTAGGACTACTACTAGTACTGCTAATACTACAATTATAAATACTACTACCACTATAAATACAACTTTTTCTTCTACATATAACACTACTGCACACTACTACAAATATGTGTAACTACTACTACTACTACTACAAGTACTACTACTAAAACTACAAACTACAATTTGTACCATACATACTATTATTAAGTGTTTACAGTTCTGACATCAAATTAGTAATAATACTGTACTGTACATGGGACACATTTACTGCCATAATTACTTTTTTTTTTTTGTTTTTTTTGTTAAAAGCCTTACTGGTAATAACCCATTAGTTTGTTTGTTTATTTGTTTTTATATTATTTTAAAGTGGGACTAAACACCAACCACATTTGAAATGGATGTACTAAACTAGGCTGTGCCTGGAGGAGAGGGAAGCGGGGTGGGGTCTGGACATATGAGGAACATGTATCCACACTTGCAGCCAGATGCAGACCTGGCTGTAATCAGGGTAGTCCTGTGTGATGTCACATAGTACTTGAAATTGTACTGGAGTTAGCACACATTCCATTTTAGATGTTTTTGACCACTATACTAAAAAAATGACTAGGAACAGTAGACAATGCTATTAAAAGTCCATATACACAGTTAAGTAGGAAAAAAGTTGAGTCAATGTTTAGTTCCACTTTAAAAATGACAACAGTGGACTGTTGTGCTTGTTCCTAATTATACCAGATATTTTGTAATACCTTGATCTTGTGAATAGTTTTTGACAGATCTTTAGGCCTTTTATTTTAAAGGTCATAAATTAATATGTTGTTACCTCACCATAAACATAACTAGAGTTGTGTTTTGTTTCAGTCACACATGTTTGAGTAACCCTTTATTATTAGTCTATCTACATCTCCAAAGCTCAAAATACTGTGTTCCACCTTGGGATGTCACGAACGGCTTACCTTTTACCTTTTGTGTATGGAGTTTAAAACACAGTGGAGCACTTCCTGTTTTAACACATGACTTCATGTGTTAAAAGAAGAACTCCTAAATAGCCTAAATATACAGAATTTGTGTGTTAAACATGATGAATGAAACAAGACACAACTCCAGGTATGTTTGTGATGAGGAAACATTATGACATAGATCAGAAAATAGCGTAATATGGGCTCTATAAATAAATGGAAAGAATTGTGAATGGTTGTTTGTGTTTGCATACATTCCAGTCTCTCCAGTCCATGTTAACTGCAGTAAAAAAGGGCAGATCTGTGAATGAGGCAGATATCCCTCCCCCTGTGGCCACCGGAGCTTCACGGCCCCCTCCACCTGCACCCACCTCTCCGTCAGACTCATCCCCATCAGAGTGCACTGCTCTTGGGGAAGAATCGGAGCCTGTGCCCCCCTCTCCAGCCATACCAGAGATCACCGTAGCGAGCAGCCCTGAGGAGGACAAGCCATCTTCTGAATCTGCTGCTAATTTAAGTGAGCTACCAACCCCAGAGGAAATGAAAACGAGTAATGAACAACCACAAGACAGCAAAACGAACGGTAAGTTTCAAAGTCTCCTTAAAGGAGCTATGCCCACTTGTTTTCATGTAATAAAGTCAAATTAGTTTTGCCCCAGTAAATGAAACCACTGTGTGCTGTCAGTTAATTCTAAAGCAACGGAACATGTGTAGGATTGTTAAGTTATGATATCACTAAGCCTTTAAAACAATTCTCCATCTTAATAGAGCTAATGACAGACCAGTGAGGAGCACTATGTAACTTTTCAGCTGGAGTATGCTACCTGCTTGTCTGCATAGAGATGTTATTGCTTTGCCTGGAATGTTGCACACTATACTTTTAAACCTGGAAACCATGGAAACAAGACCACCAGCCCAAGTTACAGGTCAGATCTGAGAAGAGGCTACTCTGCTCACAGTAGGATGCATGTTTTTCAAGTTGTTTTTTTTGTTTTTTTGTTTTAATTAAACACCTGTAATTAAATTAGGCAAGATATATTAAATGCCATACTGTGGAACATTCCAGGCAAAGCAATAACATTCCCACCTGAAAATGTACATGGTGCATTTTTACTGCCATATTTTGTCCATGTAAAAAATAAATAATGTGTCTGTTCTTTTTGGTAAATTTGACAGCGAATGATGCCATGCGGACGATGCTTTTGGAGAGGCAGAGAGAATACAAGATGGCCGCTTTGAGTGCCAAGAGACAGGGGGACAAGGATCAAGCAATGCAGTTCTTCAGGATCAGCAAGGTGGAAATTTCTACTCACATTTAATTAGTTACCTCCAGGAAAGTAGCTTCTAAGACTTTTCATTGTGTTCATGTCTCTGGGCTTACTCGGCCATAGTCAATTGTACCTGCTTATTTATTTTTATTTATAGTGCAATGTGATGTTTTGGGACAAGATGGAGCTCAAATTTTATACTGTATATTTATGAAGTCATACATTAATTAAATCCATAGAGGAGGGGGGACGTCATTGGCTTTCAAAGTAATATCCAGATTGTTGTTTTGTTTTCATGTGCATGAATTTTTCCGGCTTGTGCACAGCTTTCAAACTGCTTTTTCAGACAAGGAAGGAAAGAATGATAGCCCGCCCTACCGCAGCAAACACGCACCCAACAAACTGTTTATATAGCCATTGATGAACAGTTTTAGGCCCTAAATGCACTGGCAGCTTTGGTGTTTACCAGCGTAAACCAGACACCACAGCTGCGCGTCAATGCGAGGACAGCCACAAAATCAAGTTCAAAGCACAAACAATTACCCTCAAACAATACATAATTGGAGGAAATACGTTGTGCTGGTGGTAATTGCACAAATACAACAACAAATGCATGCCGTCTATGTTTTTTTTGAATGAGATATGCGCCATATGCTTGCGTCAAGTAATTTTATGAAATCTACTTGTGCAGGATGTGGTGCTCTCTACACGCGCCTTTTGGGGGTAGTGTGTCCGATCCAATTCACTTTTAATGCAACCAACTAAAACTACTTTATCTGTTATTTTTAATTAGGGCCATAGTGCTTTAGTCTTTTAGTCAATTAATCGGTCGATGGTATCTTAGTCGACTAAAATCAGTATTAAACCCACCACACACTACAGGATAACTTGCCCGATTTAGGCCCTGATTTGCTTCTACCCGAGTTTGTATGTGTGGTATCAGTGTGACTCTGAGCTGCTTGGCCATATCGTAACCACAAAACATCACTGCCAATAAAACAGAGTGTCAGGGGCAGACGGAGTGACGGACACAGAGGTGCAAGATGCAAACTCAAGAAATAGTAAAAATACTTAGACAAATTTATTACTCACCTCTTGTAAAGTTGTAACGTTAAACTGCAGCATTCTCATCCATATTCTCCATTAGAATTTGACACCCAGTCCACAAAAACAGCGCTATTAATCCAGTTTGAAGCATTCTTTAAAAGTAAAAAAGTGAGGGTAGATTCTCATGTGTGTCTGTTTACATAAATTCACACAGTGAGGATTTGGGTGAAGCTGCTGCTACAGTAAACGCGACTCTACTTCCTGTGTTATTTATCTCCAGCCTTCTATGCATTGAAAGCATTTATCTCAACCACATTTAACAAATAATAATAATACAGTGTTGATCTGTTAAAAAATGGAAAATAAAAATCTGACTTTGATAAAAATCTTGGTTATGTTTGCTGTTTTGTGCAGGGCTTTGATGCAGTGTTGGAGGCGTTGGGGAGAGGAGAATCTGTGGACCTCAGTAATCTCCCACCATCCCCAGGACAGGGTAAGGACACAAACTAAATGTGATTGACAGATATAACTATACATTTCCTACATGTTTGTTTTTGATGTTGATAATACATTTATTTCCTGTAGGCTCTGGCGGAAACTCTGCTCCTGTGAAAGACCCTCCTTTACAAGCCGCTCCACCAGCGCCCCCTGCTGCTCCAGGTAACACTTTACAACTCAATTGTGATGATAGTCATCTCTTTAAGGTGAAGTATGTTAGCATATGTGTATATTTTCTGGTGGAGGGTCTGCCACCTGCTTGTCTTCATGGAAGTATTGGTACTGGTGAACACTGCTTTATATCTCTTTTTTGTTATGGATCCTACCTGGACAACTGAGGGATTACACTAGACTAGGGTTGTCAAAAGTATTGAAAATCAGATACTAATTGATACTAAAACTATTATCAAATAGATACTCATTTGAAGTATCGATACTAAAAAAAAATCACATTCACAGGACAGAAATGAACCTTTTCTGCATAGCTTTAGAATGATAGAATGATGATTGAACTGTATCAAAACTAGTATAAGACCACATAGACTAGTATACACCCATGGACCACTATGGAACCTACCTGAATGACTGGGGGATTAGATATAAATCCACATGGTAACATAAAAGAAATTGGTATTATTTAATGTTGAAAATGACATTCTACTGTGTTCTTTTAAAAAATTTGCATTGTGGTATCGGAATCGGTATTGAGTATAGAGTCTATTCCTTAGTATCGAAATAAAGTTTGAAATTTTAGTATCGTGACAACACTACAATAGACTATACTATAATATAATCTACTATAATAGATTACTTTTATTTCCTTGCTGTAGCTGCCCCCTCAGTGCCTCCTCCTCCTAAAGATGCGCTGGAGGCTCTTGAACAGAGAAAGGCCAAATATCTGGAGGCTTCAGCTCAGGCCAAAGCCAATGGGGACGAGCGCAAAGCTCGAATGCACGACCGCATCGCTAAGGTATGTTTAGTCCTGCTTTAGTCCTGCTTTAGTCCTGCTTTAGTCCTGCTTTAGTCCTGCTTTAGTCCTGCTTTAGTCCTGCTTTAGTCCTGCTTTAGTCCTGCTTTAGACCCTGCTTTAGCCTGCTTTAGACCTAGTTTAGACCTGGTTTAGACCTGGTTTATGGTCTATTTAACCTGACATCTTTCTTGATGTTTTTTTTTTTTTTTTACAGCAATACCAGAATGCCATTCGAGCTCACAAGGCAGGAAAAGCGGTTAATTTTGACGAGCTCCCAGTTCCTCCTGGTGAGTTGGTTTTAATGTTAGTTTATGTATTTGTTATGCATTTTTTACCCTTTTTAAATTGTTGCTGATACCCTTTGGCATTAAACTGATCCAGCCTTTCCTCTCCTCTCCTGTGCACTGGCCTTAACGCAGCTCACACATTTCACTTTGCTATATGACAAATTCCAGTTAATAGATTCCAGTTTAATAGATTCCAGAAATATGTGCATACATTGTAGGAATGATTTATTGGTTATCTGTGCATCAGATTTGTCTTTTTGAACAGACTAAATGAGTGAAAATATGATTTGAAAATATGTTATTATTTTTACAAAAAGGAAATGTTAATTTATAAACCTCACTATAACTTATCATACATTTGGTCGGTGCCACTAAATTGTGTTTTATTTGTCAGGTTTCCCTCCGATCCCCGGACAGAAGACTCCAGAGGCAGATCAGGGGATAGTGGCGGCTCTGGAGGCCGCTCACAAACTGGCCTCTACAGACGTCAACCAAACTGCAGAAGAAGAAGAGGAAGAGGAGCAGGAAGGCGAGGTTAGACTGGAGAAATCAGATAACCCAAATCTGTCTGTTGAAGTCTGATAATGCAAACCATATGGTGAGATCTGTCAGTTAATGAATGAATTTTAACAGCGGTCAAAGTACAATTAATTTAAAATGAGCTTTCAAGCTTTTACATTTTGTGTTTGCTACCATAAAACTTCACTACACAGCTCTCTTATAGGTTTGCAATAAAAAAGGCTGTGGGTGAGTTTGTGGTAAATTTAAATGACATAATCTGGGGAAAATAATCTAAATTGGTCCTACATATCGGCTAAAAAAATATCGGAAGACCTGGATTCAAAACAGTTGTCATTGGCCATGTAAAAAAAACACATCAGTTGATTTCTACATCAGATGTAACTGTTTACATGACATTGATTTCAGTAATCTGATAACTCCAGAAATCAGATAATGATTTTTCCTTATGAAAATATCTGAATATTTTCATAAGGATGATAGTTTTGAAAATATCATAATTTTTGTACTTGAATTTAATGAGGTAATACATTTCTGCTATTTTCTCTGTGACTTCTTTCTTAATGGAGTTTTTGTCTTTAGTCAAAGCCAGAAGAGCCCAAAAAGCCGCTACTGGACCTGCCCCCAGCTCCACAGAAGAAGAGGACTCCATCTCCAGACCGAAGATCTCAGAAGGACGCACTCTCTCCTACATGTGAGTCACTATGAGGGACTGTGTTACTTAAAGAGGGGATATTATGCAAAATTGACTTTTTGGCGCTTTCTACCATGTTATAACGTTGTTCCCTCATCAAAAACATGCCTGAAGATGTGATTCATGCATGTTTGAGTAATCTCCTTACAGATACAAGCCTACGTCACCCATGCTCCTACACAACAATTTTCCATATACAAAAGCATGACACAAATACGCTACAACTTCTCTAACCTGATGCGATATGCAGTAATTTCTTTAACGTAATGCACGCTGATTGTAATGTGATAGCGCTGTGAAGGGGGGGTGACTTAGTGTGGAGAGCAAGGGGTGAGTGGACCTAGAGCATCAAAAATAACACTTATAAAATATGTTAATATGTTGTTTTTGATGAATATAGCAATTTCAAAACATGGTGATCTAAATATGTTAGGTGTTATACCCCATGGAAGTAAAATATCCTCTCGTTAAAATGGCTTTTTTAACTTTCATCATGTTATAATGATGTATCTTTATTAATGGCATACCCAGGCTTGTGTTTTGTTTCAAAAATCTATTTAATCTTCCTCCCCAGCGATCAAAAAACATGTACCAACTGGTTGTGATTCTCAAATATGCCTCCATAAACCAAGATTTCGTTTTGTGATTTTAGGTTTAGTTTAAAACCTGTATATCTATATCTAAAATATAATCAGGCAAGTACTGAATTCCATCTCTAATTTAATTTTAAATAGGTCTACACAGTATTGGCTTGATATTTCTCTGTGTTGTGGGCAGAGGGTAGATGAAAAGAGAAATTAATGAGCAGTCAAGCCTCTAATGACAGATAATACAGGATTACTTGAACATCCATGAATCAATCAAAATAGAACGCTGTTAACATGGTCACAGTCGATTTTAAATAATATTTCCCCATTAATTTATAATCTTTCCTTTCTCCATTTCCAGCCACAGAGCAGGTGCAGCTTTTGGAGAACAGGAGGAAGCAGTTTCTGAAGGCGGCTCTTCAGGCCAAACAGAAAAATGAGCTGGACCAGGCCAAAACTCTGCTGAGGAAAGCCAAAGGATTGGAGCCCATGATCGAAGCGGCTCGAGGGGGGAGAGCTGTGGACATCAGCCAGGTGGGGTCAAATATATGTGAGACAAGTGGGTGAATAGTATGCATGGGAATCACAGGTTACTTTATAATACACAATATAAATGCATCACAGTAGGCTGAGTTCACGTGGCGTCACAACATCATCAACATTCCATTGGGAGGTGAAGGTAACTTGAGTCACAGAGCTTCAGACAGAGCAGTGCTTCAAGGTTCATCTGACCATAAATAACTGATTTAGCTGGAACTATAACAGTGAGCTGATTTGTGCTGTTGGGAGTCCCTCTCGAATAATATTACAGTTACAAGCTAGCTAGCATTGGCCAACAGTTTTTAGTCAGTCACTCTCACCTCTCAGACTCCTAAATGGGAACATGCACGATTCATCACATCCTCCTGAAAATGTGTTGTTTAAATCCATTTTATATTTCTTTAGTTTTTCTTTTTTCCAGTGTTTGCTGATGTGTACATTGTGTCACCATGGTAACTGTGAACATTCCTCCATAGACATATATGTAGAAGCACCCAGCGTGATTTCACTGCAAAGTATCAATAGTCTAAACTGAGCTGGAGGACAGGTCCACATTCTGTGGAGGAATTTGCTGTTTAACTGTCAGATTGCAGATTTGTTGATCTGATTTATGGCTAATATCTCTGTAAATACTGGGCCTATCCACAAACAAAAACTAATACAATGTTTGATGTCATCTCTGTCAGCACAAATAAACAAAAGTGAAATAGTTTTTTAATAACAGCTTCAGAAAGCTGTGCCAATGCCATTATTCAGCCCAAAAGAGTTGAGTGTTGTCAGTTGAAAGGACTTCAAGACTATTTACTGATTGGCCCAGAAGGTCTCATAATGGTTGAACAAAGCTGTTATCGTTATCTGAAGGATACATAACAGTTGGATATATCAACCTATAACGAGCAAAAACTGATCCAAATGTGTTATTGCTTATGCTGTAGATTCCGTCGCCCCCTGGTGATGAAGAGGACGATTTCATCATGGTTCACCACAGCGACGTTCAGCTCTCAGAGAAATCAGAGGAAATTTATGGTCAGCTCACCAAGATCCTCCAGGAGCAGTACGAGGCAAGCAACAGTTATTTTATTTATTCTGTTTGTTTTTTGGATACCTCTTAGCTCTAATTTTAGGATTAGCCAATCAGGGGCACACATGGCCCGGCCATATCAAAACAAATATGGCTGCTTTTGAGAAAAAAGAAAGGAAAAAAATGTCACAGGGGACTGAAAAACATAGCATGATTTCTGCAGAATCAATGAGTGAAGCACTTAACTCTTAATCTGAAGTGAGAGAAAATGATGGGTGACCATTGAGCTCCTTTGCTTCACATGTGTCACTGAAAAAAAAAAAAAAAAAGATTGCGCAATTATGTTTGGTTTGGGCTCGAGATGTAACGAAGGAAGTGGGGACCAGACTGATATCCCACTGTATAAAATATACAGAGGGACAGTAATACTTTGTGGGGGATCATTTGAGTTTAATAATGTGCCAACCTAACTTTTTTTAAAATGTCTGATATCTCCTTCTGTTTCTGTTTTTAGAAATGCATGACTCACTCCAAGCAGTTCACTCATTTGGGCAACGTCAAAGAGACAACCAAGTGAGTACAGTGTCTCAGTACATTTGGTTTATATTACAGACAGTGGGAACTCAGGTGGTAGAGCTGTTTAATGATCATAATAATAAAAATGCATTGCATTTTTATTATTATTTGCCTTGTGTGAGTGATTGGTGATGGTTAGAGGGGCTGATGGCGCAGACTGGCAGCCACTTTTTCATCAGTTAAATATCAAACAACAGTAAGTATTAATATTGTCCGTTTATTGTTGGTTCCAGGTTTGAAAAAATGGCGGAGAGCTGTAAGAAGAGCCTGGAGCTGCTGAAGCTGAGTCATAGTAGAGGGTTACCGCCTCCAAAACACCACTTTGAGGAGAGGGCATTTCACACTGTTGGGTACTATATATTTTAATCAACTGCATATAAAATGGGTAATGTGCCTGTCAAAACAGTCCACCTTCTTTCTTAGTGCACCAAATCATAAACTCACTAAGCAGGGGGTTTCACAGATGATTTCAAGATATCATTTAAAAATAAGAATAATAATGTTATTAATCTATCTAATTCAAATGTTTTTAGTATATTTCGTATATTTTTCCACGTATTTGAGCAAAATTTGTCTTGCCCCATTACAGATATATTGTATAAGCAGCTGTTGAGGTCAGAATAAGTCTGCTGTGTACTGTCTGTATCTAATTATATTGCATTTTATTGTCCAATAATCAGGAAGTGCACGTTAGCATGCTAGCAGTTGTTAGCTTTACTGTCACGGCAAAAATCTGCTCTGGTCTCTGAAAGTTAAGTGAAGAAGAATGTTTGAACTCATTTTGTACAGTAAAAATCAGGAGCAGGGCTTTTAAATAAATGTTACTAAAATAGACTTTAAATATTGTGCCACTAGAAATGATAATTGGCGTTAACTTTGTTTTGCAGTGGGGGTCTCAAGCTGTTTGTATGGTTATTTTGTATGGTTATTTTGGGGGTATCAGTCTGAACAGATAAGGAACGCCTGCACCAAATTTAACCAATTAGTAACTAAGCCTATTTGCTTATATGAAAATATTACAATGCATTTTTAATCTTTTCTATTACAGTTATTTGTTGTCTCTTATTTGCAGTATATTCCCAGAACTGAGCAGTACAGAGATGGTGGTCATTATTGTCAAAGGAATTAATCTACCTGCTCCCAATGGTAAGAAAAAGTAAACCATTGTAATCATTTAAAAAAATGATTACTGAGTGTAAAATGTTTGTTTCTTGGCAGGCATCCAAACGAATGACCTAGATGCCTTTATA
>KN474361.1:124860-145330 GCA_000787095.1 Periophthalmodon schlosseri
TTAGGCTTTTTATTTTCTCAAATCTTCAAATGTTTTGATGCTTTTCAGGAGCAGGCACAGAAGCACAAAACAGCTGTCATCAAGAACACAAACTGTCCAGGTGAGAAAGCTGACTATGTGCAGGTGTTTTAGATGAAAATATTGTTTTGTAAAAATTGTAGTGTTTTGCATATATTGTCCAAAGGTTTATTATAATTTTATATCCAAGTGTACAACGATTTCAACAAAACCGTGCAATAACATCAACAAACAAAAGTATGACATTTTTGTATCGTCACAACACTAATCTATACAAACTCGATTTTGATACTAATGAATCTACTCAATACTCAATACTGATTACGATACCAGGATAATAATAAAAAAAAACATTTTCAACATTAAATCATAGTACTTTCTTTCATATCACCATGTGGCCTTATATCTGTGTATATTAGACTGTGATTGGTGAGGTTAAGTTTAAAATATCACCCACGTTTTATCCTGTTTTCGTCTGACAGAGTACAACCAGAGCTTCACGTTAACAATAAACCGAAACCACAGAGGATTCAGGCGTCTGGTGACGTCTAAAGGCTTAAAACTGGAGCTGTTTCATAAAGGGTGAGTCTCTGAACAGCAGGGGGCACTCTCCTCTGGGAATGTCAGTGTAAAAGATGTGATATTGTAGTCAATTTTTAAATAGACTTTGTGCTTGTAATGATCTGTTTTCAGTGGTTTTCTGCGAAGCGACAAACCCATCGGGACAGCTGTGGTCAAACTGGAGGGTCTGGAAAATCAGAGTGAAATCAGGGAGATCGTGGAGGTGAGGGCTTTTGTGAAATTATGAATTATTAAATAAAAGAAAATGGCACACTTTGTTTAATAAGACATACTTTTACATTTTTGTTTTTTGCAAACCGCAATATAGATTAAAAACTACGTAAAGGGGATATATTATGTAAAGTTGACTGTTTTTAGCCATGTTATAATGTTGCTCCCTCACTATTAGTTTTTGATTGAATGCAGGGCAATGCAGAATTACTCAAACATGCATCTGAGCTCTTAAAATACAAATTGATAAGAGAACACTGTTATAATATGATTAAAAGCTCATAAAAGTCAAATTTGCATAAAATGGCTTAGTATAGAATAAAGTAACTCAGGGAATAAATATTTTTCACTATAAAAGATAACTAAACATTCCTTGTGTGTTTGAGGTGATGGATGGTCGTAAACACACCGGGGGCCGAGTGGACGTGAAGGTCCGACTTCGAGAGCCTCTGACTGGAACAGAACTGCAGACCAGCTCCCTCAAGTGGCTGGTCATCGACCAGGTGAGACTGCTACATCCAGTCATACAGTACTGTTGCATACATCTGTACTTCTGTTACACTATTCTGTTACATACAGCCGTACTTCTGTTACACTATTCTGTTACATACAGCCGTACTTCTGTTACACTATTCTGTTACATACAGCCGTACTTCTGTTACACTATTCTGTTACATACATCTGTACTTCTGTTACACTATTCTGTTACATACAGCCGTACTTCTGTTACACTATTCTGTTACATACAGCCGTACTTCTGTTACACTATTCTGTTACATACAAGACTGCTACATCCAGTCATACAGTACTGTTGCATACATCTGTACTTCTGTTACACTATTCTGTTACATACAGCCGTACTTCTGTTACACTATTCTGTTACATACAGCCGTACTTCTGTTACACTATTCTGTTACATACATCTGTACATGTGATGTTTTGAGCACTCTCCCTGTACCAAAGACATTTCTCCTATGGGAGACTAATAAAATTAACTAACATCTAATTACACAATACTGTTACATACATCTGTACATCCATTACACAAGACAGAGGTTTAACATGGACTATTTTCTCTTTCAGGTCTAGTTTAAATGTGCTGCAAGAAACAAGTTCAAATAAAAGGTAAAATTAAACTTCTCTCTAAATATAATACTACTGCTGTTACTAATACATTTGCTTTTTGGGTGCAAATTTATAATGCAACAGTGGGTTTCCAAACTTAATTTCTAGTAACTTAAAAAAAAAAAACAACAACAAAAAAACCCCCATTGAAATAGTAATTTAAATAATGGAACATTATTCTTACTGTGCTTCAAAATATATGTCAATTTTCTTTCTTCTCTTTCACTTCTAAGTAGTATACTACATACACTGCCTGGCCAAAAAAAAAAGTTGCCACCTGGATTTAACTAAGCAAATAGGGACGAGCCTCCTATTGGATAATTACTATAGGTTCAGCAACAGTATGTGCCCAAAGAACGAGGTCAGCTGACCACCTGAATATACTGAATGACCAGGTTATGCCATCAGTGGATTTTTTCTTCCCTGATGGCACGGGCATATTCCAAGATGACAATGTCAGGATTCATGGGGCTCAAATTGTGAAAGAGTGGTTCAGGAGCATGAGACGTCATTTTCACACATGGATTGGCCACCACAGAGTCCAGACCTTAACCCCATTGAGAATCTTTGGGATGTGCTGGAGAAGGTTTTGTGCAGCGTCAGACTCTACCATCATCAATGCAAGATCTTGGTGAAAAACTAATGCAACACTGGCTGGAAATAAATCTTGTGACATTGCAGAAGTGTATTGAAACAATGCCACAGCGAATGCCGTAATCAAAGCTAAAGGCGGAACAACGAAATATTAGAGTGTGTGACCTTTTTTTTGGTGGCGACTTTTTTTTGGCCAGGCAGTTAATTAATTAATTAACATTTCCTGTTTGTATTTTCCAGATTGACCTGATCCAATCAAACTCTCAGAGAAAGAGCACAACACTGTTCACAGGTGTGGCTCCTTTTAGACTTTTGCACATCGAGACACAAGCTCCAACAACAGAGGACTGGACCAGGTCTGGACTAGGACTGGACTAGACTGGACCTTGGGGGTTTAGGGTCTGTACCATGGGGGTCCTAGTGTTAGTGAGCTGTTAATGGAATGAAGGACAAACATCAGATGAGTTTGTAAACTATCTAAAGCCGCTGTAATCGGCTAAAGATGCAAAGAGTCCTCACTATCATTTTCACAATCTCAAATGGGAAGTTTAAAGTAGGACTAAACACTAAATTAGGTGTGATTCTTGAAAATCCAGTGGTTTCTGCCCCACAACTAAATAGTAGAACTTTGAATCTTTTGGATATATTTCTGCACTGGTAGCCCTTAAAGTGGAACTAAACACTAAATACACCTTTTTCCTGCTAAACTGTGTATATGGTGTTTTAATAACATTATCTACTGTTCCTAGTCATTTTTTGGCAACTTTAGTGCAAACTAGGTAACTGTGCAGCTTTCTGGTAAAAAAAACAAAAACAAAAAAAACAAACAAAACCCCCCCCCCCAACAAAAAACAAACACAAAAAAAAAACAAAACAAACAAACAAAAAAAAAAACCCCGAAACAAACGCCTAAATCCAAGTCTGTGCTGCCTTCAGTGGCCACTGCGATTTCCAGTAGTTGATGACATCACACAGAACTGCTCTGATTACAGCCAGGTGTTTCTGATGCAAACACCTGGTTGCAGAGGTGTAGTTTGAAGTGTGGATACCTGTTAGACCAACCACACTGTTCCTTTTACCTCTAAACCCTGCCCCTCCTTCCCCCTCTCTCTTTTCTTTAGTCCTCCTAGTACTACCCAGTTTAGCAGATCTATTTAAAAGGTGGTTGTGGGCGGAGTTTAGATGTTTAGTCCCACTTTAATGCTCTTAAATTAGCCCTGCACTTAATCAGCCTTCTTTTGCAACTAAACTTTCTGCATGGCTTTTCAATGCCACTCTCTACTGTCTAGTTTAGTGCTCTAAAACAGCCAAGTGTGTGCTGCCAACTACAGTTAAACTCTGCCACTGCATTTGAAGAGGCCTGTGACATCAAACTCCTTTACTCTTCCCTTTAGTCCTCCAGGCAATGCCAAGTTTAACAGCTTGTTAGGTGTTTGATCCCACTTTAAAGGGCCTTTATTATGCTGTTTTCTGATCTATGTTATAATGTCATTTCCTTGTCAAAAACATACTTCTGTTTAGTTTTGTTTCATTCACACAAACCCTGCATATTTAGGCTGTGTTTTTCTCTCAAACAGAAAACCCTCTGACTTGTGATGTCATGTGGTAATACATGTCATGTAATCCACTGTGTTTTTAAACTCCATACACCTTCACTAGAATCATTTGCATGATTTCTGCCCTGGAATTGCCAATCTCTACTGAACTAAAGGTAAAAGGAGCTGTTAACTTGAAAACTACCACTTCATGACATCACAACAGACCATTTTCAGCTTTGGAGACAGACTAATAACAAAGGAACATATGTGAATGAAACAAAACACAACTCCTGGTATGTTTTTGAGGAGGTAACGACATTCTAACATGCCTAAAAGCTCACAAGAATCAATTAAGCGTAATATAGAACCTTTAAGTTTGATCCTGTTTGAAGTTTGAACAGATATAGACAGACTCCTGATCCTCCTGGACTGTCTCTGTTTGAAAGAGTTTGGTGTCGAGTTTAGCTTTTCCTGCTGCAGCCTTACTCAGAAGAGTCTAATAATCAAATACAGCTGTCTCCTATGTAAATAAACTATGCACTAAACCAAAGTCAGTCACTGTCGCTGAAATGCCTTGAGCTGCTGCTGCGGACTGTTGTCTAAAGTCTAAACTAATAATATTAACTTAGATCAGTGTTTTATTATTGTGTTACGGTACAGAAGAGCAGGAGCACACAGCTGATACGTTTACATTTAAAATCAGATTTTTAAAGTAGGATAGTATGTGGTACTTCAACTTCACAAACCTGATGCGATGTGCAGTTGCTTCATTAACGAAACGCACGCCAACTGTAATGTGATAGTGCTCTGAAGGGGGAGGGACTTAGCGCGGAGAGCAAAGTCACTCCCCAGCAACTTATAAAACATGTTAATGCCTTGTGTTCGGCGAATACAGCATTTTCAAACCAATTAAAGGTAACGTAATGATCTAAGTATGTTATGAGTTAGCAGTTAATTAATATCCCACAGAAGAATTGTGTTGCAGTGTTGTGCAGCCTTAAACCATACTATTTTTGTACCACATTAAATCCTACTTTAAAAATCCCCTTATTGTCATATTGCAGGAGCAGTTTGCCAAGGAAAGAATTATAGAGCTAACAGAAATGGTACAGTAATTTTTCTATTTTCAGACTGATGTAAAGATGTACTATGTAACTTTTCTGGAGGAGGATCTACTGCCTGCTTGTCTCCGTGGATGTTATAGTGATGATGTCACTTCCGGGTCCAACCAGAAACTTGTTTTTGTTCCTTATTCATCAAACAAGAAACAATTACCTTTCAAAAGTGTACGCTTAACCACAAATTGTATGAAATATGTAAATAATGTAGTAATAATCTATAACATGGGATTGCCTGTGTGTGTATCTCGCTAACTGTCGTAACCGCTAACACTAGCTTACCCTAGCCTAGCTTCTTACCTCAACACTTTCTGTCACACTTGTAACCATAGATCCATACTTATAACCCAGTTAGCTGTAGATGTGTTGTTAAAAAAAAAAAAAAAAAGAAATTGTAACCATGTTCATTGTTTTCAATCCGCTGATGGACCCGGAAGTGACATCACACTTTACACATCTATTCCTTTATGCTTTACCTTAAATATTCCACAGTAAAGCAATAAATATAAATATCCATGAAGACAAGCAGGTGACACCTCAAGGTCAGATCTGTGGAGCGGCGAGTCCACTCACAGTATAAAAAGGCAAATAAAGATAAGATAAAAGCACCTGCCATCGAAGCAAGATTGACACATTTAAAGCCATACTGTGGAATATTAATGGAAAAAGAATAAAATCTCCATGGAGATGAGGAGGTGCTGAATCCCCCACCAGAAAAGTTACATAGTGCGCCTTTAACTTTTTTTGCACCTTTGTTTTGTCCCAACTGCGGTCACTGAACCTAAAACATTATTATATGACATTAGTTTAGAAACACAGTTACATCAGTGCACTATTTAAGCAAATATATCTGTCAAACTGCCCCATATTATTATTATTATTATTATTATTATTATTATTATCACCACCTTAAATATGTTGCTATAATTAATATTTTGCATCATACACCCCCCCGATGCAGCTTTAGCACAGTCTTATTATAACTACTAAATTTTGTGTTTCCCAAATTACCTTATTGTTTTTCTAGCCACTTATTATAAACATATCGAGAAATTTTGAAGAATTTAAAATTTTAATTGAAATGTTTTAATAAAATGTTTTTAAAGGTGCACTATGTAAATTGTGGGGGGGTCTGTCACTTTGGGGCTTGTCTCCATGGAGATGTTATTGCCTCCCCTAAAATGTTCCACAGTTTGGCATTAAATTTATCTATTTCCATGGAGACAAGAAGGTCACTCCCCCAGGCCAAGTTACAGGTCAGATCTGTGGAAAGGAGACCCGCACACAGAAATAATGCCAAGGAATTTTCTTTGCAATAAAAACACCTGTAATTGAATACATGCAGATGGATACGTTTTAATTCCAGACAAACAAATAATATCTCCATGGAGACAAGCACATGGCAGACCCTCCAGTAGTAAATTTACATGGTGCACCTTTAAACACACTAATATATTTTCTTTCTGAGCCATACAGCCAAGTTTTTACCTCAAAAGTATAAATATCCAGTTACTGCTGTGACCGGTCAATACATTTCCATAGTTTTATTCAGTTAAATTCAATTGCATATTATTTTGCCATAGTATTTTTGTTTTAATTTTTAACATGTTTACAAAGATTAAGGATGTCACTCACTAAGTTAAGGTACCACTTTACTCTGTTACTGTAAAGTGGAGCCTTATTTTGAAACGCCAACTAAATGTCAGTTGTAATCAATGAAAATGAACTGACTGGATCAATAAATAAACGTTATGGTTAATTCTGTGACTGTGTCATTTCTACAGTCTTAATTTTTCTGTTTTGTAAAATTGTGTTATTGCCAAGAACAATTCTTCCCTGAAAGCACCCATCATTTCACATGAATAATTTATTTGAACAAAATTCAATTTGAAAGGTGATCTGAGATGCTGAAGCGATAACACACTCATTAAGGAACAAAATGCAGGCAAAAAGTCACCTGCACATTGAGATTTTACCTGCTCTCAAACACTATTACAATCACGACTGCCAGTGCCTTAAACTGCAGACAGAGGACACAAACAAGTTCTTCTCATTCTCTGCATATGGACAGTGCACTGCTCTGCACTGGTTAATAATTGGCTGCGGGTGCTGGGGTTTAGGCAGTGAGGATTCAGCTTTGGAACTGGCAACCCAAATGAGAGATTTATGTGAGGCTCATTGTGCTTTCTGATTGGATGATCATTTTGAGAATCAAAACATCAAATGACAAACAACATGGCCATGTCCAATGTTTTTGTTATTACAAATAAATCAGCATTAGAATTCTTATCAGTAAAAGCTGTACTGGATTTGAACATGTCTACCTTGTATCTGGGGACACAGATTGGTCATGTTTATGGAATTTAAAATCAAAATCTTACAGTTCCTTTAAATATTACATAAAGAAGTCCTCTCTAGTCACACCTGCCCTAGGGCTGGTGCGATCGGCACAGATCGGCAAAAGTTTTCCAATGGCCCCCACCAGCCTTACACTGGCCATGTGAAGAACTGTGGCCAGTTTAGTTGTTTAGTTACATATATGTGCATCTACATGTTCACATATATATGGGCATGTAGCCCTGGTTTCAAGATCCCAAAAAAGGCACATTATTCCACTCCCATTTTCTACAAGTATTTATTTTACATATTCTACAGAGGCAGATGAAGTCCACTTTGTAACGAAAAATAAGCAAATTTTTGGCTTTTCAACCAATATTCATAAAAAAAAAAAAAAATCAAACCACAAAACAATTCATTTCCACAAACTCAGAGTAGTGTAAAGATCAAATCCCAGGCTTGTTTCTGTTGCATGCATGTTATAGTGAAGTCCATATCATTTAACACAACAAAATGCTACTTTTTAGTTGAATAAATTGCACCTTTTTAGACAAAGACAAATTGCACAAAATTGGAAATGGGACAGAAATTAAACAAAAGTTACAACCATTAACCAGTGATGCCAGTTTAACCAGAATGTTCATTTAAAAGATGTTAGTAAGAATCACAGAAAGAACTGGCTTGAATTAGGCAACACAATTTGAAAGTCAAAAAAAGGGCAGTAACTGAAACTAAACTGGATAAAAATACTAACGTAACTCAAGAAATAATTACACGTTAGGGGACGTTCTGTGTGAAGTTTGCATGTTCTCACCATGTCTGGATGGGTTTTCATTCTAAAATAGGCTAAAAATTAAAATACATTTCTTGAACAAAAACAGTAACTTTTATATTACCTTCAAGCATACACTGCAAAAAGTCATATCTAGGTCCTAATTCAAGACATTTTAACTTGCCTATATGGAACTTTTTGCTGTGTAGAGACAAGGAATTGGCAGGTCCCCAGTAGAAAAGTTACTTTAAACTTTAAACGAGCATGTAAGAATTGGTTGAATGCATGATTGTCTGTCCCCTGTACACGCGCTTCACCAAAATTTGTATATTAACTGCACATATTTTAACAGTGGATTTGGTAACAGTCAAAAACAAACATATTTCTAAATAAAAATTAATACTATTGTTCAAAAGGTCCATTCAGTTACATATAGTCTCGTTGTGGTTTACATTCAACTTTATAAGAGTCCAAAACAAAGGGATTCCTCTATAGGCCCAACTCGCAAAATTTAACCTTCTGAAAATGTCCAGCCTGGGCACCCATACTTTTTGCAGGTTTTCAGAATTAAATGTTTGTTAAAATTGTTCTTTTAGAGAATACTGAAAAATGTGTTTAGTTGTCAGAATAAAACTAATATTTAAAAGAAGCGGTACCCGTTTTTTTCCATGTACTCAAGATTGCATGCAAAATTTGTTTTGTCCCAGTATTTGAGGTCAAAATAAGTCAGCTGTGTACAGTCTGCATCTAATTATAAAGCGTTTTACTGTCAGAGAATCAGGAGGTGCACTTTAACATGCTAGTCTATGAAAATTGTGAAAAAGTGCTCATCACTGTAAATAATTAGGATGCTCTGAATGCATAAAGTAAGTGAGGAATAACTTTGGCCCACTGCAAACCGTTTAAAATGAACTGGTTTAAGACAGTAAAAATCAGATACAGCACCTTTAATGCGCACACATTGTTGCTAGATTCAATAACCCCTCCCCTTTTTGATTAGACACGTTCTGATTGGTCCAAAATTTCAACTTTAAGATATTAACCTACTAAACTCCAGTACGGCTGTCCAGGCTTGAAATGGCTTTAATCCAGTGCATTTAAAACATCTCTAATATAGATTTATATATTTATAATTGTATTTTTTTTTTACATGGACAGAGTTCTTCAATAGAAACACATTGACGTGACTGACAGGTTCAACTGCTGTATCTGTACAATTTGAATTACATCATAAAGCATTGGAACCACTTTAAAATCTATAGGACCAACAAGAGATTTCATTTCACAATTTGACATGAAATATTGGTACGTTACTTGAGTCCCTTTCTCTTGATAATACTGTCTCTTATATTTTTTTCCCCCATTGGCTACATGTATTGGTTATAATGAGTATAAAACTATGTACAGAGTCTTTGAGAGTCCAGGTAAAGCCAGTGCTGATGGAGAATAAAGCTGGAAAACTGATGAGTCCACTTCCCTCAAATAGACGGCAGGTCGTAGCACCACTGACAATGTAGTTTGTAGTGTTTAAATGTTGAACAACAAAACTATATTTCAACACTAGTTTTGGCTGCAATTCTTCATAAATGTCTTTTTTATGTTTTTTACATCGAGGTGAGCAATAAACAGAGATTGACCACTATGGGTTTTTAACGTCCAATGTCGACACCGATTGTTTAGAATTCAGTGAAACCGATGGCTGATGAGCTCTGCCGATATTTTTGGGTCGATATGTAGAGCCGATTTGTATAATTTTCCCCCAATTATGTCATTTTAATTTACTACAGAGTCACCCATGCTCCTATCACATTTGTGCAGGGCCTTCTTAAAATAAAGTTTTATGCATATTCGTTAAGCTGCTGGTTAGCTCAAACAAATAATCACTGATGCACTGAAAAGTGCAAATATCGGCCCAATATATCGGCCAACCGATCATCGACACAATAAAAGACAAACTTGCATTGTGCCCTTTCAAACAAGGGTATAAAGGGATATTTCTGTACTTTTTATTGGTAATTTTACAGTCGGTTTCACATTTGTCTGATACCTAAACCTCAACTAACACATTTTAAAAAGTCTTAAACTAATTTCTGCCAAAATATCTGTCTGATGTTATCAAAAATAGATGGCTATAAATATTCATTTCTCAATATTGCCCACCCCAGGTTTAAAATTGGCACTACGATCAAATCAAAATTAGTCCATTAGATGTCATATAACAAAGAAACATTATCATACAATTTTGGGTTTATTGCAAATTGGTTTAGACGTAGGATCTGGCAACCCAAAGTGAGCAGCTCAGACTGCTTTCTGATGGGATAAACAACTTGACTGTGTAATAATTTTAATTAATTTTATGTCAGATGCCCTTCCAGTCAAAACCAGCCACATGATTGGAGTAGCAGACAATGTGGGTGAAGTGTCTTGCCCATCGACACAACAGGACATGCTCAGACGAGATTCAATTTGTCACCACTGAAGAAATTACACTTCATTTAATCAAAAATTGCCACCAAATGTAGTGTTGATATTTTTGTACAGCTGATTAAATATCTGCTTTGCGTGTATGTGATTGTTGCTACCCAGAATGCATTGCTGAGGCCCTTGGTGTCCACAGTGAGGGCCTATAACTTGGTGCTATAATAAAAACAGAGCTGCAGCGGATGCATAGATGTGAAGAGGACTGCTACCCTCCTGGAACCAGGAAGTGCTGCATCCGGGTTTCAACGAAATCGCCCAATGAGTTGAGAGCTGTTGATGATGTCACGGGACTTTGAAAATTCTAGGCATTTCGATCGGCGCTGCTCAGTTTTTTAAAATGTTTACGTTAAATTGGAAAAATATATTTTGATTTCGATATTCAGTTTAATATGTGACTATTACATTTAGTTTGATTGCAATGATCTTCTGTTTTGGTCAAGAAAATTAAGTATAACTTCTCTCTCACACACACACACACACACCTTAAACTAACCATTTTGATAATTAAACTAATATTGCTTGATCAAAATGCCTAGAATTTAGTCAGTCCCCAGCTTGAGCGAAATGCCTTAATTTGAGTGTATCCCATGATGCCTCAAGAATCTTGTTTCTAGGAGATGATTTCCAGGATGTAGAAGATGAGCTCCATGACAACAGGCCCCTCACTCAGCTGACATGCGCCGCTGTGAATTATGGGAATGAGGGCGGAGTCCAAGTCGCTGAGGTACTGAGGGGGGAGGGGCTGCCCATTACTGCCTGCCAAATATCCAACCTGCACAGATAAACAAGACTTCATTTAAATCCATATTCTCTTAAAAAGGCTCATATGATGCATTATTTAAACTACATTTGTACATCTTTGTTGTGATATTACTGCGTATCAGATGACATCACAACATTCTATAGGCCAATAATATTTAATACAGGTGGGTGGCAGCTAAAATTAATATTATTAAAATACAGATTTTTGTTAAAATACAGTGAGTTCTTGGGTCTAGTCACTAATAGAAATGATCAGGTTCAACATTTGTGCATTTAGGATAAGTAGGATGCCATACCGTAGAACAGTCTAGGCAAAATCAATCATCTAGGCAAGCATGTCCATGAAACAGCCAGATGGCAGACCAGAAAAGTGACATAGTGCAACTCTAAACTCTAACCTTTAAGATGTGAGTTTCTGTACCTGGTCTGAGTCTAGAGTGACCCTCAGTCCCAGCTTGGCCATGCCGTCCTCCTTGAGCAGTTTGAGGTGCGGGCACAGAGCAATGCAGAACGCCTTGGCCATGCTCTCCGTCAGGCGGCTGTGGTCAGCTGGGTCAGACAGGCCTCCACTCTGCTCCTCACTCTGAAGGAAGAATACCTGAGGGAGGGGAGAGATAGTGGAGATAGTAAAGATACTGGTAACTGGGACATTTCCTACTACTGACTTGAAAAAATGTCCTGGAACATCACTCAAATTGGTATTCACCACTTGTGGACTGGGAGGTGATCGCAGGACTCCCACTTCACATGTGAGTTAAACTGTGATGTTTGTCATATATTACAACAAATGTTCTAGTGCGAAATTACCCCCAGTTGTCAGAAACACAACATAAGCAAATTGCTTTCAAAGTTAAGTACAGCAATTGAATCGAAATTGCAATATGAATAAGTATAATTACAAAACCACAAAGGCCTCTGTAGAGAACAAAATATTTTGTATAAAACTAACTAACCCTATAGATTAGACCTCCACAAAAATGTCCAATGCTGTTAAGCTACTGAGACCTTTCACAGAGGCACGAAGGAAACTAAGACAAGGGGAACTTTGAAAATAAATTTCCAAAATTCTTTATACATCTATTAAGCCTTGTAGTGAGGATAATTTTCTGTATCCTGCTGTCTGTACCTCAGTCCAGCGGATGACTTTCCCATTGGCCTTGAACTCTGAGCCATGGAAGATCTTGATGCTGGTTATAGACTCCATGGACTTCCCATCAATTGGACTGATCACACTGAGGACACAGAACAAGGTAAAATAATGGGTATTTTTAAACTATAAATACTTTTTTGTTTTTTTTGTTGTCCCATTCCTCACCCTTTGTTGAAGTTGTGGTCGTCTTCAGTCCACTGGATGTGAACAGTGTCCTGGCTCTCCTCCTGATCTGCTTTACCACAGGTGATACTGAAGTCCTTCATGTCCCTCAGTGCTTGCCGTAGAGCCTCCATCGTCTCCGCGGTGATCTGGATCATTACTCCATCTGAAGGAAATGTTTTTGTCAGTGCAAATGTCACAATGTCAAAAAATATACATATGTTGAAGTGATGTTTTCCTCTTACAAACCTTCTACGATGCTGGTTTTAGCCAAGTATCCCGACGAGGCTTTCAGAGCTCCACTGAACACAAAGAAACAGGCTCCAGTCACTGAAACAGACAAGAGAAGATGTTTAGAGTTGAGAGTTTAATCTGGATTCAAGGTTAAGTTAGCCTTTATTGTCCCCGTGGGAAATTCCGTGGGAAATTCCTCTGCATTTGACCCATCGTTCAATGCTGCTGGGGCCCCTTGTCAGGAGCAGTGGGTGCCCCAATGCAACAGATGGGGATCTTGTTGTTAGGCTTGGTCAGGACCTACCTTAGCTGGATGATTTTACCCATGGTGCGTATTTGATGGGGGGGGCCAGAGCGCCTGGACAAAACCTACCCAGACACAGAACATGCAGCAGGCACAGAAAGCCCAGGGAGTTGAACCCGGAAACTTCTTGCTGTGAGGCGAGAGTGCTAGCTACTCTGCCACAATGCAGGGTTAGTCTGGGTTTAGTCCGGATACTTTACTTTTACAAAGAACTGTCAAATGTATTCCTTCGAAGTCTGAACTCTGCTCCAAACCACATGCTTTTACTGACAGAGGATTGGCTGTAGACCTCTTAAAAACCCTCAGCCATATTATTGACGATTAGAAACGAACAGAATAGAAGAGAATATCGATTGATTACATTTCAATTAATTGCACAGCCCTACCCACATACATATAATCAGAAGAGATCCTTGGTCTTAAGTTTGCAGAGGAGAAATCACACATCTCTCTTTATTTTTTATACAGAGGGACATCAGTCTGGTCCCCACTCCCTCCGTCGCGTCTCCAGTCCGTCCAAACATGATCGTCCAGTCAGATTTGTTTTATTCAGTGACTCATGTGAAATGAAGGAGCTCATTGGTCATCTATCATTTTGAACAAAATCAAATTCTCTCACTTTAGATTAACAGAATTTAGTGTTTCGCTCATTGATTCGGTCCCTTGTGATGTTTTAACTTTCTTTTTTCCTCTTAAGCAGCCTATTTGTTTTGATACGGACGGAACACGCACTTCCCTGATTGGCTAATTCGACTGGCTAATCCACCAGTCAATCACGGCCATCTGAACTCGGGGAAATTCACCGGTGACCAGACTCACATCTTCATAAAGTATTGCAGAAGTGTGTTTACTGGTTCCCGGGCAAATACATCTCCTCCACATACCCCAGTGTATTGTGAGCCGAGTGCCTACAGGGGGGCTACGTGTCACTGCGTACCTTTGCGGGGCTGGTGGTGAATGCTGATGGCCTGCGTTTGGTAGTTTCCGTCGTCATTCTGGACACAGACGAGGTGAGAGTCTGCGCGCTCGTTAAAACACGCCCCCATCGCCAACACGTGCTCGTTAGACTTGTTCATGGCCTTCATCAGCTGCACAAAGAAAACACAAGAAATGCACTGTTGAAAATTTGTAATGAAGGCAGCAGAGAGTTTAACCATATTATAATGCTGTTGTCTCCTCAAAAACATGCCTGGAGTTATGTTTTGTTTCATTTACACATGTTTAGGCAAACAGACAGCATGATAATCCAGAATTACTCAAAGCTCAAAACACTCTGTTCCACCTTGTGATGTCATGTGGTAATACAGGAAGTAATCTACTGTGTTTTAAAATTCCATCCACCTTCGCTAGAATCATTTGGATGATTTCAGACCTGGAATTGACCATCTCTACTGACCTAAAAGGAGATGTTAACTTGAAAAACTACCATTACATGACATCACAAGCTGGAACAGAGCATTTTGAGCTTTGGAGATGTAGACAGACTAATAATAAAGAGTTTCCCAAACATGTGTCTAACATGGTTTAAAACTCACAAGAATCAACTTCGTGTAATATAGGATCTTCAAAATATTGTAAAATTAAAAACAGTTATTAAATGTCACATTCCTTCTCAATTTGTGCAGCCAAATTTTGTAATGACCTCTCCTCTGGGTCTATGCTGTGGAGAATAGGCTTATGGGTCTCTGCTGGTTAATCCTAATCGGCCTGAGCTTGAGTACAGTTAAACTCTATGGCAGTCAGAGATGACCGATTTGGGAAAGACATTCAACCCAAGTCAAAATCCCACATGTTAAATCCATCTTTGAAGAAGCCAACCTCATCACGTCATTCATTTGATATATTTCATAAATAAATTACATAGCGCAGAGGTCAATACATCAAAGTGCATACGACAGGTTAGACTACTCATTTCATTAAACATAATTATTATTATATTTAAGATTTTACTTAAAAAAAGCAATTTTTTTCTATTTTTGTATTTTATTTTGGTGAGCAGATGTGCCATACGTAGAGGTAAATCCATAACAGTTACCTAGCAACCATAATGTAAAAGATCAGCCTGAACTGCACAAAAGTTATAATTTGACTAATACAAATTAATGACAACACTTTTATTTTGTCAAATGAACGTTTTAACTGCCAGAAAAGTGTGTTCCTTGCGTGTAAATAGTTTTTAATGGAATTTTCGGTGTTGATGACAGGTATTCTGTTTTAGAAGTCACCTCAAGTACCTCCAGTATTTATACACTTTTCTTTTCAACTTTTCTTCCACAAACTGCCACTTGACTGATGTAAAAGCATGATAAATATTCCCACATGAAAACCTTCCATATGCACTTTAAAAGGTGCACTATGTAACTTTTCTGGTGGATGGTCCCCTACCATTGGAGATGTTGTTGCTTTTAACAACAACACATACTGAAATGTTTAGAATGAGACTGGTCAAAAAAAAACAAAAAATATGGAAGTACTTCCTGGATTACCACCTGATGACATCACAGGATGGAACAGAGCATTTTGAGCTCTGAAGAGAAAGTCTAACATGCAGGATTGCTTTATGGACGATTAGAATTGACTGAATCTCGGTCTTGATTAAAATTGGATTAATTGCACCGACCTAAATTCCAGGCATGTTTTTGATTTTAAAAGCTAGAAAAACCTCTTAAGAAATTTGTCATAACAAGAACAAAATAAAATAAAAAATAGATATTTCTTAGGAAATGTGGTAGCATTAGTAGGAAATTAACTAGGGATGCACCAGTCCATCTTTTTCTGTTTCAATACCGATGTCAATACTGACGATATCAACCAATACAAGCCAAAGACTGAAAATATAATTTATTCCTTTGAACACAAACAGCGTAATGGTAAAAAATAATCCAAATGTGTTCTGTAACTGTTATTTATCATGTAAAGCAATTACAGAGCAGCTTTGTAAAAATACAAGTGTAATATTATGAGACGTTTTGGGCCAACATTAAGTTGACAGTAAATCATCTTATTACTGATATTTTGGAACTGATAACCAATCCACCGAAATTTTCACTATCAGCGTCGCAGAATTAACTACCGTAATAGTTCATCGGAGTTCTGCGTATGGGTTAATGAGTAATGCATTGATGTATATTGCAGGAATCAAAGCACTCACCTCATTGTATCGGTTACTGGGAATCTTGATGCTGGTTTTCCGGACCTCCATGTCCACGACCAATCCTTTGACTGCCGGCAGAGTGTACTGGTAATTACGGAAATCCTTTGGAAAAACAAAAACATTGATCAGCATATTTTGAATGGTTATTTTAATGGTAATACACAAAACATTTACTAAAGCATAACTTACAGCAAGTAGATTCATGATGGTGTGTCCAGTTTCTCCAAAAAGGGGTTTCCTGAAGCGAACACTGAACAGTGGACACGGGTAGACTGCAATACAAAGAGAAGTTTAAGTCCATTTAATTCTTTTTTTTTTTTGCCATAATCTGGATGATGATGCAGATTGTGCATTTTGTGCATGTTTTGTGTTGATGGGAGAAACTGGAGCAACCAGAGGAAACCCAACCAGACATGAGAAGGACTCCACTGGCCTTAAAGAAGACATACTGTGCTTGTGTCTGCTATATATAATCTATAATTCAGACAAGCAAGTGGCGGACTCTCTCAGACATAGCTCACCTTTAGCTATCATAATACAAAGTTAATACATTTATTTGTTTTTACTTAATTCATAGGTATCAACTCCTAGTTGAGCCTCAAGTCTGTTGGCACTGGGGCAGTATATCATTTAAAATATGGTCAGTGCTGCTCTCACCTGCCTGTAGTTTTGATTATATGGTAGAGTTTTTATCTTTTTTACTGTTTATACCATATTTCTGCTTAATGTGCTAAATGCAAATGAAAATCAGGACCCCACAATCATCAAATCCTAAAGAAGTGCCTCCAGCTCCAAGAACCTAATCCTGAGGAGAGAAAAAGGACAGCGATTTCCAGTGGTTTCCTAAAGCTCCTTATGTCACTATTTTTAGCCTTATCCAGACAAACAGCTGCGAGGAAGATGTCACCACACACTTCAACTCTAAGCACAAATCTCTGCTTCAATCTGGAAAACAAAAGAATCCATGCACCAAAAACAATCTTAGAAGGTCTTAGAAGATGATTAAGGTAAAAAAAAAAGCAACTAATCAAAATACAGGCTGAGAAATTATGTAAAATGTGAATTCATATTTTTGTTTCATCCAGGAAGGAATTAATGATTTTGTAAGAAATGAAATTGCAATGTATTTTTTCTGACTAATGATATTCTTGCCAGGCACTTTATTTTGCAAAAAATTTCATTTGTGATTTTCCTCAATATTATTACCATTAACTTTTAAATATTCTATATTCAAAAGTTTTCAGCCAGAGCATTTTACCTTTATCTGGTTTCAAAATGTTATTTATTTAAAAAATGTTCAATAGAAATAATCGCTTGTAGGATTGTCAAAAGTATAGAAAATCAGATACTAATCATACTAAAACTAATATTGAAACTAGATACTCATTTCAGCAGGTACTGATACTAAAAAAGAGACATTCATAGGACAGAAATGAACCTTTCCTGAACAGGAATTGCACAGATACAAGACCACATGATAATATAAAGACATTCTATTGTATAAATAAAGAGTGTTTTTATTATCATCGCGGTATCTTGTACTTTGCCAATTTCAACAAATAAAATTGCAATTTAGTTTAATCTTTATTTATTTGATTGACGAATTGCAAAACTCTTAAATTGGAGCCGTATAATGTGGGATAATGTATTCAGACTGGCTGAGTGCAGGAGCGGCTTACACAGAGCCAGGCAGTGCAGAGGTTTAAGTCTGGATTTAGTTCAGAGGAGCACGTCTGATAAACCCTTTCGTAAAATGGTTTGAGAAATCTGAGGGAATGTGAACTAGAAACGGTTCTTGACATTTTAAGCTCCTCACAATCATATGAACAGCTATATTGTAATAAAGAAGACATATGAGTTACAGCTATGCAATCCATCAACAGCAGGGGGCGTTAAGTTCACAGAAAAGTTAAATGTTCAATGCATAAAATGGGAAGCAAGTCAAAAATTGTTATGCTTTAAAAAAAAAAAATGGTGTGTGTGACTAAATAGCCATTTTGTAGTCTACGTAAAGTGACAAAAAGAATATAAATATTAAATATATATTTATTTCCCTCACTAAAATATTTTTAGGTCCGTCAGAAATGTGCTTGAATGAAGTTTGAGTATTGCATAAATGTGACTAGATTGTAAAATTATAGACAAGTCACATCAATTGTTTTAAGACTGAACTAAAAAAGCACTTAAAGAGCACCCAAAACTGTAACCATTCATCTCTTTAGGTTGTACGCTCCAATGGTTGTGATTTTTCTGAAAAGCACTGAGATTGCAATTAGATTTGGGCAACAGTGGCTCAGTGGTTAGAGCAGTGGCCCCCAACCCTGAGGTCAGAGGATCAATTCCCACTCTGTTCTGTCGTTGTGTCCTTAAGCAAGACACTTCACCCACATTGCCTAATATGAATGTGGTATGTGCATGTGTGGGTGATGGTTGAAGGGGCTGATTGGCAGCCTTCCTTCAGTCTGCTCTAGGGCAGCTGTGGCTACAAGAGTAGCTTACCACCACTGAATGTGGAGTGAATTTTTAAAATGATCATCGTGGTATATGAATCAGTATTGAGTATAGAGTCTATTCCTTAATATGGGGGTTTGAAATTTTAGTATCGTGACAACACTACTCCCCACACTCACATCTGTACTCTGCTCCCAGCCGCAGCATGAGGCGTATGGGGAAGACTTTGGCCCAGGGCGTCTCCCACTTCTGGATGAGGACCCCGAAGAGGAAGGGCGGGTTGGGTAGCAGCAGGTCCTGGAGCGACTGGAACGACGGGCTGATGTAGAGGAAACCACCGTGTTCTTTACTGCCCAGAAAACTCTGAGTGAAGAACGAATGACTCAGGTGGCTCAGCACACTACCTGCAGACGACAGAGAGAGAGAGGTGAGAATAACTGGGTTTCAGATGGGTTTCAGTTTCACAACATTCTATAGGACAATAATATTTAACATAGATGGAAGGCAGCTAAAATAAATATTGTTAAAGGGCCCATATTACGCCATTTTCTGATCTATGTTACAATGTTGTTTCCTCATCAAAAACATCTGGATTTTTGTTTTGTTTCATTCACACGTTTAACTCCCGAATCCTGCATATTTCGGCTGAGTGTGAATGAAACAAACCACAACTCCAGGTATGTTTTTAAGGAGGTAACAGCATTTTAACATGCCTTAAAGCTCACAAGAATAATATAAGTGTAATATAGGACCTCTAATATCTCTGTAATTATTGAGTCTATCCACATTCCAAACAATGATAATGTTCATTATTTGTGGATCATAAGTTTGAATATTTCTTGCAAAAACAGTGAATCGTCCAAAGTTATATAGGCCCCCGCCCTCCAGCTGAAATTGTGACATCAAATTATAGACTGTGAATCCTCCATTTAAGATCAGAGCAGAGTGGGATGGGAAAACATAAAAGTGTGAAACTAAAAAGTCAAAAATAATCCAGGTAAAATCCACAGAGTTATGGAAGTCTAGGGCTTTTGTTCAGTGGATTACAACAGGGCAAAAAGGGTGAGAACAACTCAACAATATCTGGTTTGAAGTAAATTCTCTGCCTTCATATGACCCTCCCTCCATTCTCTCGCCTCAAATAACTTATTTCCTCTTTCATTCTCACAGGGTTGTCAAAAGTACCAAAAATCAGATACTAATCGATACTAAACTAAAATTGAAACTGATACTCATTTGAGCAAGATTCAATACTAAAAAAAGTCACATTCACAGAACAGAAATTAATCTTGACTGAATAGCTTTAGAATGATCTTGAGCTGTATCAGAACAAGTTTAAGACCACATAGACTAGTACACGCCCATGAACCACTATGGAACATACCTGAACGAATGAGGGATTACACAGATATAACACCACATAGTAATATAAAAGAAAGTACTATGTTGAAAATGACATTCTATTGTCTAAAGAAAGA